>NW_017566728.1:3825034-3952223 GCF_001854935.1 Bemisia tabaci
GGGGGGGGGGGGGGGGGGGGAGCAAGCCCCCCAAAATTGTTCAGAATTCCGGCTTTTCCGCAAATTTTTCCATTTTTCTCAAAAAGGCTTGATTTTAGTCAAGGCAAAGCTCCACAAACCAATCTGAAAGTTCGTGAAATCTCGTCTCGCGAAAGATGTGAGTGACTTCGGCCATAACCCACGGCTCCTCCAAAATGGGGGGGAGGGGCTTAAAATGTCAAAATATCTCAACTTTCCTTGCAAATTACCGTTCCGCCGCGATTTCTCGCCAATAGCGCGGACAAAGATGATAATATCATATAATATCGTTTGTTCCTAAACTGATACAGCACACATTTTTCTAAAGAGAAGCTGCTTAGATCCTCGTAAGAGGATAGGGGACTCCTAGGGTACCCACCCTTCATAGGCGTAGCTAGGGGGGTCCTGGGGGGGCCTGGCCCCCCAGAAAACCGGGATCCTCCATTCCTCACCCACCCCCCGCTCTCTTCACCACGAGAGGTGGTCCCATGGCCCCCCCTGAAAAATTTCCTAGCTACGCCCCTGCTACCCTTTAAAAACCGTCGAGATCGGCCGCTTCCTCAAGGTGGCATCATGCGCAGAAATGGACGGCAAAATAAAAACGAGCAGCGTTTGTTCGGAAGGGACGCATCGATGTTGGAGCGAATTCATGGGGAAATAAATTGGATGAAATCTCTACCTTGTCAAGAGCACAGCAGCGTCGTAGTGACTGTTTGCCCCGTTCTCCTCGTTGAGTTTCCGCTGCCAAGCGCAGAATTTTTTCAGTCGCTCAGGACCGGACATCTCCCTGTGCGTCATTTCGCTAAAATCCGAATCGCGCAAAATGACGAGCTTCACCAGGGCTATGCTGATCGGGTTCCCAATGGTAACATCTTTGTAAATTGAAGCTACCTGCAACAGGATTAAAATTAAAGAAATTGCGGTCAGTCGATTAAAACTGAGAAGAAAATCCTGGACTGTCGCAAATTACGGTATGTATGGTTTCTATCTACGTTTGACCAACAACATTTTATTTTAGCAACTACAAATAATTGAAAATTACAACCTCATTACTGGAGCTCGGACGCTCCCGGTTAGAAATTTTCTGAACGCTACAACTTTTGAGACAAGTACTTATTTTAGTTTTGTTTGGTTAGTGCTCCCAACATGAGAGAGGAGGTTGCTGGTACTCCAGCCCCCCAGAGGCATTGAGGTTTCTTGTTGTATTATTGATTCTTAGGGAAATATGAGTCTAATTTTTGCCTTTCGCTATTTTCAAATCCTTTATTTTTTTAATTGCGAGATCCTGACGAACTTTCAAAAAATTTGACTATCGGTTCTTTTGCTGCAAATTAATTAAATTTTTCAAAGAGTTCGTTGTCGACAAAAATAAAGGTTTTGATTACTAACTCAAAATCGCGTGCACAAATGCACAAACCCTAAGTGAAAAAACTCTATGCTCATCTAATTCCAATGCACATTTGATATGCGAGCACTGCAGATAAATTACGTTGATGTCATTTTTCCTCTTTTTTTTTCTTTTTCCCTTTGTGATCAATTTCTTTGGTGACGTATTTGACCAAAGTTGGTGCTAATTCAAGGATTTACTTCGGGTGTGCGGTAAAAATAAGAAATTCATTTGAGATCCGATGCTAAAGTCCTCTTGAGTTTAGAATGGATACTTTTTAAAGGAAGAAAAAATAAAATAAAATAAAAAACGGGTAAAATCTCATCCAGCAGCCGGATTGTTGAAACTTTAACTGGCTATGTCGGCACGATAAGACAAGACATAACCCTATCTGCGCCGTGTAACAAATCGATTTTCGATTCTTGGATGAATTTTTTCTTTTAGCGGCTCTGGTGCTTGCACTAGAGCTACTATTCCGGACGGTCCCAGCTGGGGAGTATCAACGGACCATGTTACATTGGAGAGACCGCGTGTTGGTTGATGGGAATCGGCGCCATTTTCTGCTGTTTAGGGGGGACTGATTTTATTTTAATTGATATCTTTTTCCTGTGAGCGAATGCTATGTTGTGTAGTGTATTTTTGGAATCATGGTGATACTGTCAATAATTCAAAACGGGTCTGTGCTTTAATCTCGCACTGGAAAAAATGTACTTTACGTTTAAAATTTGAAAATTCAAATCTATAAGTTTTCGCGCTTTTTTCGAAGAATGCCGTGGTTGGAGCTTCCTAGTCATACTACTCGACATCAGCTGATAGCAAACAAAGGTTACCAAGGAAACCGTAAACGCGTAACAACTACCTACCGTCGCCAGAGCCGCTTTCCGACGCGAATGCGTTGGAGCTTCCTGCTTGTTTTCTTATCGACCCGTAGAATTTGGAAACAAATATAATGCTGAGATTTGGGAAGGAGAAAAAAGTTGCTTCAACTCTTCTAAATTTGTACGGGAATGACTAAAACTACGCAGATTGATGGCAATTTTTTTTTTAAAAAAATGTGCGGATGTGGTGCATGGATCCTCTTCATGCTGGAAGGCGGTCTCTTAGCCCCCCCCCCCCCCTTGAGATATCTGCAAAAATAAGGGCCCTCCGGATAGTTTAGCCCCGGGGCCCAAGGAAGGATGTGGAGGGCCTGGTTTTAACTACCAAATATATAAAAATATGTGGCTGAATGAAAACCCGGCAGCACCGAATACGATACAGACTTTTCAAGTCGGGTCAATTCGCCAATTCCGCCCTCTGTAATCAAACTATCACCGATTTGTCCTCTTGACCTGTCTCCGGAGAAACATCAACGTATGAGCAGCTGTCGGCCTACGGGAATAAAAAAAAGAACATCGGATCGTTTTAAATTTTTCGACGACTTAAATCGAATCCGATACTCATTGTCTTGAAATTAATTTACGCTGCCGACGGCGGTTGGCGATCTACAGTTGAATGGCCTCTATGCGGTGCCTCAAAGGGTGTTTAATTTTTTGCGGCAGATTGAACCTATCATCAAAAAGAGCTGGATCTAGGGACGTCTTATGGAGACTGCCATGGATCAGTTAAGCAAGTCGCGGAATCGTGTTTTGATGATTTCAGACTATAGATCAGCAAAAATAACAAGCGGGAAAGTTCTAATACTGTCGTATTAGAAAAGCGCTCAGGTGTTAGTAAATGTATTTAGTGGAGAAAGGAAGTACAAACTCCGTCGACTTGGCTGAGAAATGGAAATAAAACATCAGCTGATAGCAAACAAAGGTTACCAAGGAAACCGTAAACGCGTATTTTTGTTTCCCGAAAATGAGCTCACCGTTGAGCTCACCAGGCGCGTTTTTTTTAGGCTTCATTTGAGTTCAACGATCAATTTCGATAAGAATTACTCTACCGCTAAGAAATTTTCTTATAGACGAACGATCGAAACTACCTGCGCATTACGTTAAAAGCATAAAATGCAGTTTTCACAGCTTTATTTATTTTGAAAATGGACCCCCCCCCCCAAAAAAAAAAGCCTACACATCGATGAGCTGGTGTGCCATTTAAACGCATTAGCACTGGTATACTAGTACTCAGAGGCAAGTCGAAATCAAAAAGCGCTGCCTATCGGCTGAGCGCTTAATAGGATCTGTCCATTCCATACATCAGGTCCGGATGAGTAGAGAAAAAGGGAAGAATAAAAAGAAATGAGAAAGAAGAGGAATGGTGGTATCATCGTGAAATTGCACGTTTGCTCGAAAACTTGCAAAAAATAGCTTTTTACTTAGCATAGAAAGATTAAATACACGCCATGTCAGTTTGCCTTCAATTTCAGCAAAGGCAACACGAGTTCCCACGAGGTTGAACAGTGGTATTGTTGTGAAATGGATACTCAGTCAGCATACTCAAAAAATAGCTTCCTACCAAACCGGAGGAGTTCCTTCAACGCCAAATTAGTTTTCCTTCAATTTTTAGAGTAGGCAAAACGAGTCCCCACGTGGTCGAATAGTGGTATCCTCCCTCAAATAATAACAGCATTAACAGTCGGACGGTTTTTGTCGGCGAAGTTGTTGAAGACCCGATGACATGAGAAGAACATGAAAAAAAGAAGGAAAAGAAGAAGAAGAAAAGAGAAAAAAGAAACAGAATAAGTAAAGAGAATGAAGAAGAGAAAAATAGGAAGTAACAATAGAAAATAATAAGAATTTTTTTACCAAGCTGGAAAAGGTTATTGTAGTGTCACGTCAGTTTGCCTTCAATTGTTAGTGTAGGCAACACCTACTCACACGTGGTCGAATAGTGGTATCGGCCCCCGTGTACCTGGCTTCTGTCGGCAAATGCGTTGAGGACACGATATTGTTGGTTAAAATGTATTGTCTCTGAGTAGCAAATCAATGTTTCGAAGGGAAAAGTTATCGGATGTAGAAATGAGAACTTACAACTGAAACCAGAGTGAGGATGTAGAGGTGGAGTCCGGCTCCGTGGTAATCCGCCATCTTTTGATCGGCCGCTACCATGAGCTCTACGAAGTATTCTTGCGATGTCGACCGTTTCCTTCGGCTTCGTGATGGGGTTTCTTGAGTCGTCGAAGGCTCGCTCAAGATTTCTTGAACTTCGATGTTTTCTTCTGAAAAGATGAGAGCGTAAGTATTGGTAAAGCAAAACTTATAATTTATTTACGTGCGGGGTAATGTATCGTTCACGTGCACGGAGAATAAAACTTCGTGCGTGGGACCTGAAGTTGAGGTCATATGGATCTCTGAAGTTTCCAGATCACGTATCTGAAAACTTGAGGTCCAGCTGCCGAAGTTCGGGTCAGAGATCGAGGCACTTCGGTATATACCGAACCGAAGTACTTCAGATGTGTGACCCGAACCCTTCGGTACATATTGAAGTACATCAGATGTCTGACCCGAACTTCGACAGCTTAACCTCAAGTTTTTAGATACGTGATCCGAAAACTTCAGAGACCCATATGACCTTAACTTCGGGTCCCACGCACGAAGTTTTATTCTCTGTGATAGATTATATTAGAGAAATGTTTTTTTCCCTTTTTTTTTTTTTTTTTTTCCCCAAATTTGATTTAGAAAATTTGGTCATAACCACTTTTCGATGACTAGGCTGAGCAGCCGTGACCAAAAGATAATTATACAAGCTGAACGGTCAGGATTTTAATATTGAACAAATGGAAAGTTGAAAGATAAAATCACGTATGATAGTTTGCTTTCAAATTAGAACCGATTACAATATTAGAGAGATCAAAAACAAGCAAAAATCAAACCAGCCTTTCATTTGAGACAATTATAGGAACGCGCCCGCCGTCGCAGGTAGAACCACTGGCTAGCCCCCCGTGGTATTAATCAACCTGTCAACACATACCGATAAACCATCCTATTTTACCCGAGGGTGATATTTTTAAATCAGACTTCGTGTTATGGATTTAGAAAATTATTTCGCGTGCCGACTTGTGATCTCTGACTTATGAGCCTTTTTCTGAAATGCCAACGACGCCAAAATTCTCAGACGACTCATCAACTTACCGGCCCCGCAGGATGTATAGTCTTTAAGTGCTGTCATTTTGTACTTTCCGTGTTTGATTTGAGGGATGTGTGTGTTAGCTATGATAATTGCGCGACTTTAACTAGAATCAGTCTAACTTGCGTTGCCTAACTTCCTCTCGTGTTTCAATGTTTTAATAGGGAACTAAACAACATTGCGGCTTGAATCTTCCCTCGGTTATGAAGAATATATTTAGAAAAAATCGAGTCATGCAAAATGTTGTTTAGTTTTCTGGTAAAAGAATAAAATTTGATAGGAAATAAGATAACGCCTGATTTCGTTAAGCCTAGACTATAGAAGGCCTCCAAAAATAACTTTGACTCTAATTTAAATTTCGTCCTCACTTTTTGATTCTTTGTTTTATGAGAATTGAAGAAGGGTCAAATTTTCTTTCAATGGTAAATGCTCACTGAGTGTTTGTTTGTTGAATTGTACGATTTTAAAACAGATCGTCCTCTGATTCTGAAATGTATACTTTACGGTGTAAAAAGAATAACGAACTAAATGATCTCCTGATCACATTTTTGGTTTGCTAGTTCTCACTTTTGGGTCAAAAAATCAATTTCATTACTTTCACGCACAGCTGTGCTGACTGAGTGAGCTAGACACCCTTCTTCCCAGCGCATACTTTTACCAAACTCACCGAAAAAATTAAAAGTTAGAAAATTCATGTCATTGTCAACATTGGGTTAATGGTAAAGTGAAACCAAATGTTTACAACGATGCGACCTAAATTTTGCACGCAACGAAGATCTCGAGAAATTTTGTTCCATTAGAACTCAAAGTAGTTCATCCGCTGATCAATCTGATTTTAACAATTCGCCGACGGAGCAGTCAGTGGTCATCGATAGTGGCGAAGCGTGAATGATCGATTATTGATATTTTCCCATTTGCAACTATGATAAAGAATCAATTATTCAGATGTACACGAACACCCTGTTCGTCGTTCCTTTTCCATAGATTTACACGGCAGATCAATCGATATATCGCAAAGCACGCCGCCCCCTGGTCATCCCTACACGCACATGAATTTTCATACAAAGTCAGCAACCCACAGCACTGATGCTTGATAGAGGAAACGGCAAATTATTTGAGATTGACTCTTGTTAAAAATCAAATATTGTCCCAGCACGACGAGACGTCTACTGCCGTGCTAAGGAAAAACGCCGTATGAACATTCGAGAGTTGCCAAATTCCCCGGAATAAAACATGTATTTTTTTAAAAAAAGTGATGCGTATTTTCCCTTAAAACTATCCGATATTTTTGATTATATTGGGAACAAAATTGTCTGACAAATTGGAAGACAAATATTCTGAGTTTCCCAATAAATTTTTTGGTTATTAAAGGAAATATGGCAACGCATGAAGGCTCGTACGGCGTTTTTCCTTAGCACGGCAGTCTAGTCATTAAGTTCTAATCACGCAAGGCTTCTTCATGCGAAGACTCATATCACGGAAGGCTTCGTGGGAGTCTAAATTTTTCTTCTATTCAGTGTTATTTGAATGTTAGCATAAACGAAAAATGCAGATGTTAGAATTCTTTATGTAATTCCTAAAAGTAATGTATAAAAAAAAAGTGCAACAGCCCCATTAAGCTACGCATTTTTTGCACTTTACAGTTAGCCATCAAGTGTTTAAAAGAGTGGATGATCGACGCATCATACCCGGCGGCCTCCTACTGCAAATTTTCGAGTTCAAGTTCTCTCAGTCCTTACTGAGAACGCTTTTAACAGAGCTGTCTTCTCTGTATGCACACTAAACGATGCCTCGAACGTGTCAGGTCCGAGAAACTGACGGCAATAAATATCCGCATCCTATTAGCCGGGCGTGAACCCAATCGTTTTCCAGTGTTTAGACTGGAGCTAGACGAGCCACTGGCCGCGAGAGGTCCCATTAAAATGTAAATGTATCGCGTTAAATGACCCATATTTTAATTGTTGCAGCAATTAACAATGATTCTACCGTTTGCAGTAATGCAGGTCTCGGAGGGGAGGGGGGCGGGGGCTCAGTTTGTTCAATCGCGTAAATTTGCATGTTTATTTGCCGCTTCACGCACAAGCCGGCTCATCAGTGATTAATTTATTCGAGAACCGTTCAAGACTTCTAGGAATCAACCCCCCCCCCCTCTTTTCCTGAAAGTGTAAATGTTTGCTCCGGCGCTACCGTGAACTTGAAAGACGAAGCCGCTACGCCGGCTGATCTGCGGAAAGTTCGTAAACATTTGTGGCTATTAATGGTCTCCATCGCGAAACCTTTTTTTTCACATTTTACTTCTCGTTAGACCTGCACTCTTTTCCCAAGGAAATTTTGGATCCCTACACTCTTACAGAGAAAAAATACACCTGAAATATGGTTAAAAGAATATTTTTCTTAATCGGTACAAAATTCTCTTTGAAAGCATTCATAAATTACTTAAGGCACTTTTTTGGCATTTTCACCCTGCCCACCCCCCAATGTAACGCTTCCATAACGTATCCATTAACGCGTAAAAACAAAATGGCGTAACGCTTTACTTGACCCTCCCCCCCCCCCAGAGCTTTACGTAATTTATGGATGGCTCTTTTGACTTAAATATATTTTTGGGAGTGACTATGTTTTGAGTGAAAGTAATAATATTTTTTTATTCAAATGATTTATTCAGATATTTACGATGAACTATTCATTCCGTGAGAAGACATGCTGAGATTTTCGATGACACAGATGAGTCTACCGTGCGGACTAAGGAGCACGCACATGGCGCATGGTAGGGCCTGCACGGGAAACGGAAATTGACTGCGAGTGTAAATTTGACTATTGTCACGTTTCAGAGTTGCGCAGCCTTGGTTGATTCACTTCGGTGGTCATCCTGCTTAAGACGAGAGGTGGCCGTTTTTCTTTTACCCCCTCTCCTCCTTCCGCCACTCCGATGATTAGAGCCTTCCTACAGCCAGGGCTTGGAAGGAGAAGAGGGCGATTACGATAAGACTTGCTTCTCGAACTTTCGCGTGGCAATCCTGAAAATTGTAAAATTTGGCGTCCCCACTTCCCTTCCGCAAAAGAATCTTTGCATTTTAGAGACTTGGCGCTAACAATCATTAAGAAATGTAATCGGGTGGGGCAAAAGTTAAGTTCGGAGATCGGAGTTATTTTTCGCTGAATGATGACGAATGAGCAACTTGATGAGTATAAAATTCGTCGAATGGTGACAGGCGAATGTTATGGTGAGCGATTGGTTAAACGTAAACTACCACTAAATTTATATTTGAGGGAGACAGTTTCCCCTAAATTTTGGGGGGAAAGTGACTTGCACCCTCATCTAGGACACTAGCAAGTCGAGAGGCGTCTATCGATGCCTCACTTGAAGTGTTTGAAAATACTATAGCTGCTAGCTTCTAAACATTGAAAAATTGAATTTTCAGGCGAAATTTTGACCGGATATTTTCTAAAACTCTGTCAAAGACCAGGAAGAGGCTAGCCACCCTGACTGACACTCCTCTCCCCATGACCAATAGCTGTAAAACGCATCGTTTAGTTTTACACTCGAGGGCTCGTGAGCCTCGTCACGGACTCCCTCCGATGACCAGCTATCGGGCTGATTATTGAAATTGATAGACTAACCAATAGACAAGAAAAACGTCAGGAGAATGGAGAGTTCCTTTTGGTGGAAACGGGTGGTTGCAATGGGCAGGGGAGGTATAAGTGGTAGATTGACTAACAGCAACCCATGAGACCCTATAGTTTGTCCATCATTCTCCCCTTAGTCTATAAGAACCACCCGTTTCAACCGAAAAGATCGCTTTATTTCCCCGTCATCTTCTTTGCCTTTGTCTATCAATTTCAATGATCAGCTCGAAGCTACGACTTGACTAGACTGTCAAAAAGATGCTTCATTTGAGAGTCTACCATCACACCGAACGGAGCACGTTCTGCGTGCAAGGAGGTGCAATGAGTCAAAGCAGAGCGCACAGCCGCGGCACAGACAGCTTAGAGCAACACTGACAACTGGTTTATTTGTCTTAGGTCCATTTCCTGCCTTGCACGAGTCGCATGGCGATGAGTAGGCCAATCGGAAATGGGGCTAATAAATATTTCATAGAAGAAAGTTCACGGTGTTTCGCTTCGTTAACCCGTGTGCCTGCCGCACACTGAGTAAATAACTTTTAATACAAACAACTTTTTTTTACAACACATACTGTGAAAAGTAATATCACTGTCCCCTTAATGGATGCAATCAATTTTGACTCCACTTTTGAGTCCAATTCGAATAGCTTTACACTCATTTCACTGCAACTGACTCTTTGAAACTCTAATAGAGAATTTGCAGGTGTCTGAAATTTGATGAATTTCGTGTTAAAGTGGAAACTGCTGAATGAACTGAACACGAGGATACCCTTTACCCGTTTTGAAAAATCTTCCACGTCAGGATTCATGCAAAATGAAAGAGAGTATGCCAAGTTGACTCACCGGTGAGACCACAATGGCTGGCGGTAGAGTCTTCCTTATCCGTAGCCGGCACTCGGTAAAAATGGTGCAAGATAGGGGTTGTAAAATTTTCTGCCTGTTCCGCTGGTTCGATGAAGAAATTTCCTGTGGACGTGCGGATATGACCCTTCTGAAACACGCAAAAAAGTTCGGGTTGGTTCAGAAATTATTTCAAGACAAAAACATGGGACATGTGACAAAATTCATACACTGGAAAAAAAAAACACATTGGATCTAGAGTCCAGACTCTTAAAAACATCGACAAGAAAAATTACTCTTGATTCAATCAGAATCTAGCTTAAATCAAGAACCAAACCTCTTAATTTAAGCGAATTTCGTTTTGATTTAAGCAAAAATCCGATTGAATCAAGAGTATTTTTCTTTTTGTCAATGTTTTCAAGAGTCTGGACTCTAGATCCAATGTGTTTTTTTCCAGTGTACATTGAGCATAACAACGCAAATTTCATTTCACGGAATGAAAACTTTTAAAATTTCTTAGAGAGTTTCAAAGCAGTTCACAGAATTTTCAGAGGCTGTTAAGCACCCCGCAATAAATGATGGAGAACTCAACAAGGAACTCTGAAGTTCGACTTGAAATTTTTTTTGTTCAAAATTATGGGTATGGTTTCAATATGTCCAGGCGTCTCACCGTATTTTGCGCCCAAAATAAATATATGATTTGATGAAACATAGATTCAATTATGATATTTAATTGAAAAAAATGTCATGGAATGTTGCGTTCCAGATTGAGCTTCACGACGAGGCAGTGTGTAGATCGATTGTTGAATAGATCTCTATCGAATGGTCACGATCAATAAATAGAATTGCAAAGATATGGATTTATCGATCGAGATTATCCGATAACGATTCAACAATCAACCCGCTGGCTTGATAGATAACGTTCCTTCAATTGTCAGCACATCGAAAACTTCGTACACATCGATGAAGCTCCAGTTGGAAGTCTATGTTGTTGCCTACATACTATATCGAAGGCGTTACTATTGAACCGTGAGCAATTTATATCATAGTTTTGATTCTGAAACGACGACTTGACGATTCAACGGCTCGAGGTCTGTTTTCCTCGGTTGTCTGATCAACGAAAAGTTTTCACACCAAAAATCATCATGTGTCACTGGAAGCCTCTAATTTTTTGACAGATTTAGGTTATTGGAGCAATCCGTTGTCTTAAATGCATGATCTCATGCAAAAGTTTGCATGTGAAAGGCTTCCATGTAAAGTTAAGTTCTCAAGGGAGAAAAGAAAATAATCCGATGACGATCTCTTCAGTTTGAGTCAAATTAGCGTAATGATGGTAAAAATTCAGTCAAAAAATAACTGCAACTTAAAATCAATAGCAAAATTTTTCTTCGAGAGTTCCTGAGTTTTTTGACGAATAACTTTTTCAAGTTTTGTACAGCCGTATGGATAAACGTTCATTATTGTTGATTTTATGTTCACAATGACATTCCCTTTAATATAACCACTTGCCACTCACACATGTCCTCGTTCTTCTACGTCGAGATGTTTAAAAACGGATCCTTTTATTTGAAAATTAATTAAATTTCCATGAGAGGTCGATTTATTGGGAGCGATGAGACATTGTTCAGAGAGTTCAGAGCTCTGAGCCATCGTTGTCTTTTAAACTTTTGATGCAAATTACACAAACTTTAAAAATTACCCATGCATACATGGCTCTGAAGTCTTTATGGTAGGTCTCATCGCTGATATGATTGAATCCGCTTTGAATTTCAACTGAGCTTAAATCCGCCTCAAAAAAATACACTTAAAATCGACGAGGCGCGCAGAAACGAATGTTTGACGATGACATTTTCCTATCAAGAGTTCGTGGTGCATCAAAGAACAATCCCTCTTTTCTGTCATTAATTTAATCCAGATTTGCTCTCTTGCCGAAGAGATTCAACTTACAAATTTCGCTGAATCGGGGCTACGTTATTGAGCGAAAAGTAAAATTCGCGGGTTTACATTTATTTCGCGGCCGCGCGTGTATCTGGTACGGACGGGATAAATTCGCGCGCTAATTTCACGTTAATTGCTTTTGGCTCGCCTCTAGACGGTCGACAAAGCCCAAAAACCCAGCCGTGTACACAAGCGCCAGGTCTTACCCTAAAAGCATCAATGAATCATGGCAACGGTCTCCCCGCAGAAAGAACTTAAACGCCTTTGCTGTACGAACTTTTTACCCCTGAATTTTCTTTACATTTTGGCTTCATATTTAACACCAAAATTGTTACTCTCGTAGACCACTGGATTTCATTTAGCGAGGGAAACAGTTACGTAATCTTAGCAACAATACAGCGGAATTCACTATCTTTTAAATTTTAAAAGAAGAAAAAAAGAGGTCTTCGCTTTAAAAGCCTTCAACTTGTTCTAAAAAGACTCATCCTCCGGAAATTCATAATACCTGCAATTTAGCAGAACAACCGACGGAATTCTACCTTGGGGAGTTTCCGGAAAAATTTTGTGGTGGGGCTGGGGAGTTTAAGGCCTAACTACCCAAGGAGTCTACTGGAATATTGAGCGACTGTATACCTACAATTATGACTTTTGTCTGGGGAGGCACCTACCCTCTGGGGGAACGGTTCTCCGGTGGGCTAATTGTTGAAATTGATAGACGAGGCGATAGACCAAGAAGACATAAGGAGTATGGAGCGATCCTATTGGTTGAGATGGGTGGTTCTTATAGACTAAGGGAGAAAATGATGTACTATCAATAGGGTCTCTCATGGATCGCCGTTAGTTAGTCTATTACTCACCTCCTTTGTCCATTGCAACCACCCGCTTCTACAAATAGGATTCGGATTCCTCCATATCCTTTTTGTTTTCTATCGCTTCGTCTACCAATTTCAAGGATCAGCCCGCTAGACCATCACAGTTGCGCCTGTAGACCGTATTCGATAGTGGTTCGACGTATCGTTTGGTTCAAAACAATAGACCATAACCTCAAACTAAAATTTAAGGATTTCAGTTGGAAAAGCTAAAAATGAGAAAATTTTCAACAGGTACACTTTTCATTGGTATTTGGTATTCAAAAGAAAAAAAAAATCTATCACAAAAAACCCGTTCCCTCAGATTTCTAAATTGACTTTTGAGGCTATGTTTACCTATGTTGAACCAATCGATATCGATACAATCTCACCTGTTCGATGTATCGAATACGATCTAGATCGTATTCGATACGTCAAGCGGGTGAGATTGTATCGATATCGATTGGTTCAAAACATATACATAGCCGCAAAAGTCAATTCAGAAATCTGAGGGAGCGGGTCTTTTGAAATAGATTTTTTATTCTTTTGAGTACCAAATGCCAATGCAAAGTGAAATTGTGTGGAATTTTCTCATTTTCAGCTTTTCCAACTTAAATCCTAATTTTTTTTGTTTGAGGTTATGTTCTATTATTTTGAACCAAACGATACATCGAACCACTATCGAATACGGTCTATAAATTTGACAGCTATCGATGTGGGCTCTTGGATATTTTTTCCGGATGACACCGGGCAACGATGTGATGGTTTGGCCGAGGGATTGGGGTCAAGGTCGTGGGCCTTACTCGCCTCCCCCCGTTCGAAAAGGGGGCGGGGAGGGCGAAAAACGGGAGTATCGTCGACTCATCATTCGCACTTGAGATTTACTTCCCATGATGATTACTCAAGGGCGAGCCGCGCCGGATTGCGACGCCCCGAGCCCCCGCCGCCGAAAATGTTTACGTTCCCCGATCGGTTCATTATTCTTCTGAAATAGAGTCTTAATTCCAGTGCGTTTCATTAACTGGGAACTATTTATACTGAGCCCCGAGGACGAAGGAGAGGGGTGATTCGGGGTAACCCATATGTATATTCCGAGGCGTAGACGCTCGGTTCTTGCAAAGTTCCTGCGAGTGACTGAGACTACAACAAACTAAAAAATTCCCCCGGTCCCTGAGCAGCTTAAACCCAGTGGCGTGGCGTGCTTTGCGATATATCGATTGATCTGCCATTTAAACCTATGGAAAAGAATCGATAAATAGGGTGTTCCTAACAAACACCTTAATAATCGATTCCTTATTATAGCTTCAAATGGGGAAATATCGATAATCGTTTGTTCACGTCACGCTACTGCTTAAACTCCGTCTTGTGCTCCGCGCCCTTTTGAGAATACCTCGCAGACATATAAATCATGAGGATGATTAAAAAAATTGATGGCAGAGATGGAAAGCGAAATTTCACACTTTGTAATTTCATGAAATTTCAGAACGTCATAGCCTCAGTGATGTAGTGGTCAAGGCAGTTCGCTGCCAACACTGAGATCCTGGGTTCAATTCCCGGAGGTGACTGATATTTGAGGTTACTCAAATATCAGTCATTGTGACCGTGGATGACTATGCCACTCCAACACCCTGTGACCTTTCGAGGTAACAGGGTATGGGAGGGACACAGTCACCCAGTATAAGTAATCAGTCTGGATTGTTCGACTGGGTTGTGAAAAAATCAGCCAGTTGCCTTGGCTCCTTGAAGGCGCCTCGCTGGTAAGCCTGGCCCTTACTTAATACATTTCAAAAGACTCAAACAAATTTTACAAAATTTGAAATTGTGGAATTTTTTTTCGGAATTATTAATTTAATCTTCGGAAGTCCAAAAACGTTTCAAATAGTCTCTCTGTTGATGCGCAGCAATATTATGCTACCCTATTGAGGTGTCATACACGAAGGGGGGTACAAAAGGGACTTTAGAGAGAAATGTAGCCCCAACCTAACCTCTAAATCAAACGAAAACATTTGCAACGCGTAAGTATTTTTAAGGCTTGGTGTGAAAAATGTCAAAATCGGAATCAACAGTTTCTAGGCGTTTCTTGGCCTCCTGAATGCACCCGGCATCCCCAAAAGTTAAAAAAAAATTCATGAAATTTTCCAGCTCTGATTGACGGTAGGGTAGCAATCTCTTGTGTGATTAAGTCAGGCAAAACGGCCACTGAGGTGAACCTCATCTCACTACATAATTTATATGATAAACAATAAGCTGTATGTCGATACTATAAGCCTGAAAAATAGTGAAGCAAAATAATTGAGGGCCGAAAATGCTCTGCCTCTACCATCATATATTTCTCGAAGATTTACTGCCACTCCTACATCGTGGACCACTGTGACCTCAGATGTGAAAATTTCAATCAGTTTTTCTGGCCCATCCCCTTCAAATAAAGCAAAAAACTGAGCCATTCAGTGATTTTGGCAACCCTCCAGACCAGACTGAAGACCATAGGCCGCCCGCGGACTGCGAAAAAAAGAAATCATTAATTGAGCTGGTTGTTAGGAAAACTCGACAGACTGGTAAATATTCAGTCTGTAATCATGGAGGGAGTAGGTAATAAATATTGATAAATAATTTTTGATTATAGAGCGAAGAAAGGGAGCTTTCATGCATGATGATGCACAGGAAATGCACACCAACGTAGCCTTGTGGTGTTCAAAATTCCTGACATTAATCTCTCTGAGCTTCCGAGAAGTTTGAACGACGATGACCTGTTTGACAACAGCGCGTTGGGCAAGGCGCCAGTGGTATGATTTGGTGCTATAACACAATCCTGATTAATAAATGCGGCGAAGCGTCCGAACAATAACCTACCTCAATTAATAAAAAGTGGAGTTAGACCGGTCGGGAAACGATGTCTGTCCAATCTTTTCCATTAAAAATGGATAAACTGTACCGAATTGAACAGAAATAATGCAAAGCCGCACCAAGATAGAGAAAAAGAGGTTTGAAGTTCTATATCTTCGCGAGACTCAATGTTCAGGACAGTGGCGTGGCGTGAATTGCGATATATCGATTGTTATGCCATTTAAACCTATGGTAAAGAATCGATTATTAAGGTGTTCCCTGCGAACACCCTGTTTATCGATCCTTTTCCATAGATTTAAATGGCATAACAATCGATATATCGCAAAGCACGCCACGCCACTGGTTCAGGACAAAGTTTAACTACTTTTTCCCCGTTAAAAATATTGTTTCTCGACTTGGAATTTTTCACACGAAAAATTTTCAACTGGTTCATGGCCGGATTTACCTACTTGTCGCCCATGGGCCGCCTGTATTTTGCCGCCCGCTTTTCATTCATTTTGAAACATCAATAAAAGCCATCGAGTGAACGTGCCGGAGGGAGAAGGGTGCATAAGACGCGTTCACTCGTGCTGGACACATTTTTTGAGTAAGCCTTGTCAACATTTCTCAAAAGTTCACGGAACTTCGCGCGAAAGTTCAGTTCCGTAAACCTATCTCTGTGGGGACAAGGCCTTTCATTTGTAAGAAATGAAACAAAGAATTAAGAAAGAACAAACATAAATGTGGTTTAATAATTTTAACTTCCGCCACCGTGCCGTGCTGACCACACTGTGTTTGGCGCAATGCGTGAAGTATTCATGTAGTCTTGTAGGCTCTGTGCGTTTCACGCCGCGCCGACGCGACCGCTGTAGACCGTACTGTGTTTGACGCAATGCGTGAAGTATTCATGCAGTCTCGTAGGCGCTAATATGTGTTACATGCCGACCGCCGCGCCGCGTCGAGGGCTTCTCCTTTTCATCTCAAGCCCTCGTCATCATTTATCTTTGTGCCGCGCTGCGCCAGGCCAAATTACGTGTTTGGTTTCCCTCTTAACTCAATTAATTAAAGGTGCGCAGTCTTTTATATCACCGAAATACGACAAAATTATAAATTAATGAACTCTCAAGAAATGAGAGATTTTGTCACCTTCTCTTGTTTGTAATTTTCTTCTGAATCCGATTGTTTTGTACCTGCATTTAAAAAAATCACTACATTTGCCGCCCCCTAATTTTGCCGCCATGGGCCACGGCCCATGTGACCACCCCCTTAATCCGGCCCTGAACTGGTTCAAGTTGAATTGGACTATATTTTGCTATTAGGAACTACCATGGGAGGGGCTTATTGGAGGACGACGTGCATAAGAGCAGTTTTGGAAAAAAATTGAGATATTAATTATTTTAAATAAAACTAATCTTAATGCATATTCTGTGAAACATTCGCTGTCAAATTCCAATTTTTTAGCATCAAAAAGTAAGTTTGAACTTTCTCTCCGCCATAAGGAAGGTAATTTCGAAACCTCTAACACGTATTTCTTGAAATAGCAACAACTGCACTTATGCACCTTGTCCTCCAAGCCCCTCATTTCCGGCTCATCCATTAAACCACGTATGTGCATAGGGAAATTAGTGGTATATACTGTTCCTAAAATGAGCCAGAATTAATGGATCCTAGTTGCAAAATACATTTCAATATTAAACTGCTCCCACAATAAGACTTGGTGAGTTTATTTCTGTTAAAATCGACCTTACTAACTGGTATATAGCTAACAGAGAAAGCACTCGACGCTGGCGACGTTAATTACAGGCGGAAATTTGTCGAATCAACGGCCCATAATTCAAATTGACATAACTCGTCTGTACAGAGATAAAAAAAATCGAAAATATTTTAGGAAGTCTCTGTTTCATTTTTCAATAATAAGTCCGCAACCTTATCTTAAAAACAGGAGACATAAAAAATTAATTTTAGGACATATCAACCACGGATATTTACGTGAGAGACGCTTAGGTCAGTAAGCTGAAAAATAACCTGCACAGGTTTTAACCGATAAAGTTTTATAGTAATCCTCATACCATCTCCATCTCATACCACTCGCGTCATTCAAATCGTCAACAATTTTTGCAGGTAAATATATACCCAACATTAAACTATATTAACTTGGGTCGGGTGACTCGGTTGACCAACCCAACTTGCGTAGCTATGATGTATGCACATAAACCCCTGTCGCACTGAGCTGCCTATGTCTTTTATGGGCACCAAGTCATTCATATAATGTGAACGGATGTCATTTGTTACTCGCTATTACACATGCCAACTGAAATAAGGGCATTAGAACGACCCATCCGCTGGAGTCAACATATAATTTCTCCGGAACCTTTTTTAGTGTCGTCGTAAAAATAAAAAACCAGTGGAGACGAATAAAGGCTGTAACGAGCTGTAAACCCAGGCATTTGGTTCATTGGACGACTTCATTGAGGGAAGAGTCAAACCGAATACCTACATCCCGCCGTACTAACGTGAAACACCGTATGAGCATTCACATCTTGCCAAATCTCTTTTGATAAGGAACGAATTTTTTTTTTTAAAATTGTTAATTTTGTTCATCGAATGGTTCATTAGGTTTCGTTCGCAAATAGCGGGTTACAGGTGCTTTGCGAGGAGCGCTACATTACGCGCATATAAGCGAACGTTATGCGTGTGTTACATTTTTCAATTACTCTTGAATGAAAAAAAAAAAGAAAAACGAAAAAAAAACAAAAAACAAATGACCATTAAAAAAATAACAGGGAATCACTCTTAGAAATTACCCCGGCGAGTACCAGTACTCTCCCCACTGCGTGTCTCTTATTCGCCTTCGATAACCTTGATGGCAATATGAGCGGCTTGAGAGAACGAACAATCGCTAAAATTTAAAAAAAAAATGTTTCTAAATTGATTGGAAAATTTCTCAGACACACACGCACGCGTCTTTGAAACGCAGGCAAAATGCCTGTGTCACTATATCCTATCTCCTTAACGTCCCGAAGTCATTTTTTAAAAAGATTCAGTTTCTCCCGTCCCAGAAAAACACCTGTAGAATATTTTTGTTTTGTTTTTGGAAATATTTTAAGAATAATAATTTCATTTTAAGCGTAATTTCGCTATTAGGGCCTCTATGGCTTCTTTATGTCTATCAGAATTATTTCATGGAGAGATACTTGACAACATTCATATGTTCGTACGATGTATTTCTTCAGACAGGCAGTATACGTGATATAAAATGAAGCCGCCTTATGGGAGATGAGACTGCAGAAAATCCTCGAATGAAGCGACTTTGAACTGACCCCATCATTGCGAGGAAAATACATTCAGCCGCGTAAAATGACGATAAACACACGAATAAATGTGCACTTTGGTAATAAAACGGCAATATTTCAGTTCCGCAGTTATGTCTGCCTCGGCGAGCCTCCGTTAAAATTGGCGGATGACCGCATTTGCATGAAAATCGGAAAAATTATGATGTGAACTAAAAATAAAAAGGAAATTATTTTTAATTTTGGAAATAAGGGTGGGAGGCGAATCGTTTTGAAAATTTAAAAAATTGAGTCATCTAAGCAGCAATTTTGAGCCGTTTTTACTGTAAAATTGATTGAAATGAATATTCAAAGAGTCAACTTCATGGAGCTGTTTGAAAATGTAAAATACGCTACGTAACAGTTTAAAGATCCCTCAAAACGTGTGAAGGGGGCCAATGGGCTATTCATGGAATACGTAACACCGAAAACAGGATTTTTTTTTATCTCCCCTGCCTCTTGATAACGGTTCAGTGTCACCCGTGAAGTGCACCCACATAAAAACTTACGAAAGCAATGTTGAACCCCTCAAAAGGACGTTTGGTGATGGTCTCCGGGTGAGAAATTTCCGTCTTCCCGCGATTTTTGCACGCGCATTTTTACGTTACGTAACGCAGTCCTACATGCCCCCTTTCACTCCTTTGACATGAGCTCAAACCCTCCTCCCTTTTGATGTTTCGTATTATATGGAGGACGTTAAAGTAGATTTCTTAGGGGGACCAGAACCCCATCTCCGTTCCCCTCCTATTCCATCCATGGGAGCACACAACTTGTAGTACCCTACGCGCGCATTCTTTCGCTACGTAATGCAGTCCTAAATGTCCCCTTTCACCGCTATGATGCAATCTCAGATCCTCCTTCCTCTTAAAGTCTTTCATATTATGTGGGTTGCATTTTGAAAAAAGAAACCGAAATCATTGCAATGATGCTAAGATTGTGCATTTTCATCCTTTGCAATAAAATTACTGAAATTATGAAAAAATATGAAATTTACATGGTAATTTTTGTCTTAAATTTACGGTTTTTAGCGAGTGAGATAGAAACTGTCAATGGATAATCAGATTTTTCTCCCGAAACAAAAGACGTTGCACAATCTTTGCAACATTGCAATGCTCCTGGTTCCTTTTTGCAAAATGCAATCCATATGAACGACTTTAGCGTAGATTTCAGAGCGGCAGGGGGGCCCAGACCCCCCACTCCCGTTTCCATCCAATCCCGTCGATGGGAGCACACAACTTGCAGTCCGAAGGAGGTTTCTCTGCGGATCCTCCGTGTGTTTATCTTGGGGGTGGGGGTCAATGGACTTTTCACCGAGCTGCGATCTCGTTGGGGGCTTTTCTGCTCATTGTTACAATAAATGTGGCCGGCTCCGGATGATTGATCTCGCGAAGGGAGGGGCGACCGGCCGCGGCTTCTGCGAGGAGAGTAAACAAAAAATCCGTTCTTTCGTGTTTCCTCCTCGTCGACGGGTGCATTTGTCGGAGGTCCTACGCCTGCTCTGGGTTACCTCTCTCCACCGCCGAAAACAAACACGCATCGCGCCCTCGCCCCCGCTCCTACCCTCCGATTACTAGCAGCCGCGTTGCCATCGTAATCCCTAGAACTCGTATGAAACGTTACCAGTGACGAAACGGGCGCCCCCGCAGACCCTGCTATGCACGGGGGCCCTTAGCTGTCGGGATTTTTTTTTTTTTTGGGGGGGGGCGTTCCTACAGTACGTAACGCTCAAAAGGGGTGAAGATGGAGGTAATGTCGCGGAAAGTTTTACACTGAAAAAAACACTCCGGCCGTGGAAGCCGTACTTACGGGCTATATAGAGATACCGTCCGTGTACCGGGCTCAGAGGCCGAAAGTTCCGGGCGTAGCGCCCGGAGCACTTCGACTACTCCGGGTGCCACGCTCGGAACTTTCGGCCTCTGAGCCCGGAACACGGACGGTATCTCTATATAGCCCGTAAGTACGGCTTCCACGGCCGGAGTGTTTTTTTCAGTGTACGCCACTTTATTTCTACGTGTTCAAGGATAGGAACCAGGGGACCTTCGCAACAGAAGCGTTGGAAACAGGTGAGGGGGATGGGTCGACAGATCCAAAATTTAGCGTTGCATATACTTTTATGAATAGCTCCTCATTTGATGTTCGGTTTCAGACTTTGGGCTTCTTCTAACCATCGGACCCCTTCAGATATCACCTCTTTTTTTCTTTCTTTTTTATTTTATTTTATTTATTTTTAATTTAAATATAGTTTTAGCTCATTTTATCCTGGAGGACCCCGGTCTCCTGCATTAGCATAGTATAAACAATTCTCTACTTTTTTGTTGATTCTTTGGATTTTAGGCCCTGGGTCTCCTTTGAGAACCTTAGGTGCCCACAAAAGCAGTTGTATGTATACATTTGGCTAAAATCATACAGCGAAAAAATCGCATTTGGATTTATGCCCTTTTGATCCTAACACTCTCAAGGAGTAAGATAATAGATTTTTCTTCTTCTTGGTAGACACAGTAAGATCATTCTCGAGTCAGACCTTTGAGTGGTTTATTTGTCTCAGTTTTAGTCCATTATTTAAAAAAATCTGAAACTTTGGGGGATAAATTTCCCTCGTAAGTCCTAAAAATTTACTTTTACTTAATTTAACTTCCTTAATTTGGATCAGACTTGAGAATTGATAATAATGATGGTGCTATTAATTCAGTTTCGTCAAAAAGTTCCCCGGTGCCCTTCTAATCTTAAAAATAAGTTTCAACTTTTCAAGGTTTCAGTGATTTCCGTTTTAAGAGCAGTAACGACGCGGCAACGTGTCAATGGATTCGAGCCGAAGACCCGAACGAATGTTTACATTGCCTCCCTTCCTTTCAGCACTTTCGTGGATAAGAAACCAAAAGCGCGGCCTATTTGGAGGACTGAAATCGCCCCAGTGCCATGCCCTCTCGTTATCCGATCCAGAAGCTTGCTTCGTCCTCTCAACTCATTCATTGTTGTTTTTAGATTGCAAGGAGAAAGTTTTGAGTTGGTTTCGTTGCTAAACTTCCCTTGCCTATGTAAAGAATGAAGAGGAGGATAAAACATTATGGAAATAAATCATGATTTGATTTTTACAACGGGTCTGTTGCGCTAGTCAGAGAATCGTATTTTGATGTTTATAGGTAGACAAAAATAGTGACGATCTGCCCGGACGCTAAATTTCTGCGTCGAATATTATAAAAGACAGCTCATCGAAAGACAAGGCACAACGCGTCATAAACCGCGGGAAAGCATAATTAAAGGTACGTTAACACTATGTTTTTCGATGAGCAATATCTCCGTCAATATTGGACCTGTAGAAACTTGGTGTTTTGGCAGGTCTTGCTAATTTTTGTCGATCCGTGAGCCTCATTCATCAAAACATAATTTTGTGTCTAGTGCAAATGGACCGCGTTTAACGAAAAGGAACCAAGTCACATCAGCTATTGCCAAATTTAATGGAGCAATTTCTTTTTTCACGTGAGAACGTTTTTGCGAATTTTTGGGAAATTTTTAGGGAATTTGCTTGGTACTATGCAGAAAATTCACTGAACTTTGCAACAAAAAAAAAAAATCCGCTCAAACGTTTTTATGGTAAAATTAAACTGCCCAATTTTTGACAATATAGCTGATGTAGCTTGGTCCCTTTCTGTTCGACACGGTCAAATTGATCCATTCCCGAAATGTATCACTCTAATGATGCCGAAGCTTTCCGATATGATTTGCTGATTTAAGAGGTAGATACGTCTCGTGTCATTTCGCCTCTGAGCTGAAAGCAAAAAATCGCTATGCAAAAGCGATGTCTCGCAACTTGGAGGCACGCGAAAACGAAGCCCTGGCAACGGAACAAATTTTATCAGCAAAAAATGAGGCCAGCCTTGTAAATTTTAATTTTGTTGCACGTGACGTAAGATGCGATGAAACATGTTCGGGTTCCGAGCGTTTTCGTCTGTCATTAAAAAATTCTCCCGTCGCGTCACGTCGTCTGTGCACTGGGTGTCTGGTGGAGGATCTCAAATCCCGAGCGCATCAAATTTAGTAGCGATTCTCGCAAGTTGGCAACACCGTTCTTCCTCGATTCAACTTCATGAGACATATTTCGACGGTGAAACTCCAAAACCACGTATCTCGTTTGCGGTGTATTACCTAGCTGCCTCCTCTGTCCATTGCAACCACCCGCTTTTACCAATAGGATCCCTCCGTATCCCTTTTGTCTCGTTGTCCATAGCTTTGTCTATAAATTTCAACAATCAACACGTCAGGGCCGGATTTCAATAGATCGTATTCGACAGTGGCTCGATGGATCGTTTGGTTCAAAACACTAGAACATAACCTCAAACAAAAATTTTAGGATTTAATTCGGAATAGCTGAAAATGATAAAATCCCTAAAAATTTCCCTTTTCATTGCCATTTGGTACTCGAGAGAATAAAAATTCGATCACATCAGACCCGTTACCTCAGATTTCTAAATTGACTTCTGAGGTTGTGGTTACATATTGAACCAATCGATATCAATATAATGTCACCTGTGTGATCTGTCAAATACGATCTATAAAAACCATCAAGTAAACGTGCCGGTGGAGGAGGGGTGTATGAGACGCGTTTACTCGTGTTGGGCACATTTTTTGTGAAAGCCCTGTCAACACTAACAAATTTTCAGTTCCGTAAATCCATCCCTGTTTGGACAAGGCCTTCCATTTATAAAAAACGAACGAAAAAATTATGAAAGATCAAACATAAACGTGTTAATAATTTTAACTTCTGCCGCTGCCCGCTGCCCGACCGCACTGTGTTGGCGCAATGCGTGAGGTATTCATGCAGTCTTGTAGGCACTATGAGTTTCACGCTGACCGCTGCTGACCACACTGTTTGGCGCAATGCGTGAAGTCTTCATGCAGTCTTGTAGGCGCTATGCGCTTCAGGCCAACTGCTGCTGACCGCAGTGTGTTTAACGCAATGCGTGAAGTATTCATGCAGTCTTGTAGGCGCTGTGCGTTTCATGCCGACCGCCGCGCCGAGGGCTTCTCCTTTTCATCTCAAGTCCTCGTTATCATTTCTCTCTAAGTCGCGCCGTTCCAGGCAAAATTGCGTGTTTGGTCTCTCTCTTAACTCGACTAATTAAAGATGTTGTCTCTTGTATCACCGAAAGACGACAAAATTAGAAATTACTATACTTCCACTCTCAAGAAATGAGACATTTTGACGCCTTTTCTCGTTTGTAATTTATTTTCTGAATTCGATTTTTCTCTCTCTTTTTTTGATACCTACATTCAAAAATATTGCAAAATTTGCCGCCCCCTACAATTTGCCGCCATGGGCCGCGGCCCATGTGGGCACCCCTTTAATCCGGCCCTGTACCCCGTAGAT
The DNA here is from genome assembly GCF_001854935.1 of Bemisia tabaci. Taxonomy (NCBI): domain Eukaryota; kingdom Metazoa; phylum Arthropoda; class Insecta; order Hemiptera; family Aleyrodidae; genus Bemisia; species Bemisia tabaci. The sequence goes on from NW_017566728.1 coordinate 3,849,257, forward strand.
TCTCCTTCGATGAGAGGAACACAGCTTCACAACGTTGGCAACACTTAATGGCGCTTAGCGGGTTTCCGGACTTCCACTCTTCATATTTTGTAGACTTGCCGCACCCTTAAATGCGTTCCAACAAATTCTGTCTCTTACAGAACTGCGAAGAAGAATAAGGCCTATTAACGTGCCATCAATACTCACGCAAGCTTAGTGGAGCTCTTGAATGCGTCTGAATGAATCCGGCCGGTGCGGCGCGGCGCCCAGCGGGGGTGTCTCTGATCTTCCGATCAGTTGATCACGCACTGGTCTTCATCTTAAAAGTTCATTGACTGACAAACCGTGGCGAGTGAGAATAACACACCGGGGTAATGGATTAATGGGAGACGTTTGATTGGCCTCCCACCTGCGCTGCCAGCTCGTGGAACGAAACGCGGTTTTGACCAAATCGAAGCCGATGTGTCTTGTAATTAGCTAGGACTTACAAGTCAGCTCTCTAAAGCAAATGTGTATGTTTTGTAAGAAAAGTAAAATGTGCTATTACATTGTGGTTCTTAAACTGAATAAGCATTAAGGAAGACAAAACATAATTCACAAATAGGGAGAGATAGAGGCAGAGAAAAAAACATGGACCCTCTTCCTCCTCGTGCATCATCCACTTGTTACACAAATCTTCACTTCTTCACCCACGAAACAATTAATTCAAATTTTACTAGTAAAAACAATACACATGTTCATATAAGAAATTAACTGTTTTCTCTGATACACACCGAGAAAAAAAGTTCGGTAAATCCGAACTAGTTTGGATCATATGGAACCACGATTTTGTTCGGTACACACAACCGAATTATTCGGTCTGTTCAACCGAATTGTTCGGTTTGTGCAACCGAACCATAATAAATTCTTACAGTTCGGTTCAGTGGACCGAAAAGTTCGGCTGAGCAGACCAAATAATTCGGTCGTGTGTGCCGAACAAAATCTTGGTTCCATATGAACCAAACTAGTTCGGATTTACCGAACTTTTTTTCTCAGTGCATATACTTTTAGAAAAACAAAAAAAAATGTCCAAAAAAAAAAAAAAAAAACAGCTGTGTGCAATTGTGCATGAATTATTGCATTAAGCTACAACTCAACATGGATCCGTCATGCTGCATGAAGCAATCTCTTCTCCATTTAGAGCGTTGCGTGATTGATGAACGACCAATGGCAAAGCCAGGAGGGAGAAAGTCCCTCAAAAAATGTCATTTCTTGTGATTGTGGCAATTTCTACCCATGGTTTGTGAGAAATTTTTAACCGTAGATCCCTACTTCTCCCCCGAAAAACATTTCTGGCTACACCACTGTGAACAAAACCCTGAATCCTTGGGGAGATGTACACGGGGATGGATCCCGTATTTTCTCAAGGGAAAATCTCTGACAATTGGACGTATTTATGCTAAAAGAACTATGTGAATAGGGCTTGTGTGCGACATAGTTCCTTTCAGCATAAATATATCCAATTAAGCTGTGGGATTCATTTAAAGAAAATGATTATTAAAGTTGATCGCTGTTGAGGTAGCCTTTTAATTGGCGTGGTTTCTGAGGCAAAAAACCGAGGAATTTAGCCAAATCCTGAGAGGATGGGAGGCAAAACTTATATTGGGACGAGGCAAACTTTTATTGATGGTGGTGGGCATAACTTCAAAATATCTCTCAAAACGGCCTAAAACTAACCAAATTTTCGCAAACAAAGGTTAAACTGCAATTGTGAAAATCGAAATTTTAAAATTTTAAAATGAGCAACTTCCAAAACATTTAAAATTTAAATTTTAAAAATTGACTCGTTTTTCGGAAAGAATTAGACAACGCTCCGGATCCAGTTCACGAAGGCGCGAACGAGAGACAAAAACGTACCAGGAATCAAGGCGGAGTTGCTGATGAGCAGAAAAAGGGAGTCGGGATTCAATTGTTCACCGTGGTAAACTGCCTCGGGTTACCGGCGATACGATCGCCCGAATAAGTTCCATGGCCGTCTGATTTTTCCACGTTAATTCTTCGTCAGACCACACACGGATATGCGACTGAAGCTCTGATTGTTCGCACATCCTTCGAATAGCTGGTGGAATGTGTCTTGTCAATGGCTTCGCTATGACTCATGACTTCCGTTTTCCCGATTTCTATGCAACGTTGAGCGACTCCAACGGCGAGTGCCTCGCATAAAGCTCTGAATTAGCATGTTTTTGTTCCGTGGATGAACTTGATGCTTTAAAAAAAAACTTGTAACTTCAGGTATTTGGAAAATCTGGAGCTCTCTGAGAACTTTTCTCCAATATTTTTCGTAGGAGCATGAAGTCTCCGTACCAGAATACGCAGTGGCCCACAATGGATCGAGTCAAAGGAGAGGTCGGACGAAATTTGGAAACTTTAAACGCTTATAACTCCGTTCATACAAAACTTCGAGGTTCTAAAATTGGTTTCATTGGTTTTTTCGTGAAATTTTCTGCTCGAGGCACCTCTTATAGTTTAAAATGTGACGAGATGAACATCATATGCAGTTTCAGTCAAAAATTGAAGATTTATCGCAATGAAGCCTCAGATTTATTTAAAAAGGAAAAACGGTGTATGAGCATACGAATGCCAAATTTTCTTTCAGAAAATATTTACTTTTGAAGTTATGCATGGAGACAGTCATGCATATTTTTCCTTGAAATTTTCAGACATTTTAGACTAAATTGCGAGAAAAACTATCTAACAAATTTGAAGAAAAATATTTACAAGTTTTTCAGTAAATTCGTTGTTTACCGAAGGCGACATAGTAACGCCTGAAGGCTCATACGGCGTTTTTCCTTGGTATGGCAAAATAGTTTTTCACGTAAAATTTTGGAGGGAAAACATGTGATTGTTTTCAAGCTCAGACCTTGTACAGTGGCCCATGGAGATACATGACAGTAATGGCCCTAATAACGGGCGGCGTGTAGCGCCATATGTGCGCTCAAAGCAGTGGTGTGGCGTGCTTTGCGATATATCGATTGATCCGCCATTTAAACCTATGGAAAAGGATCGATAAACAGGGTGTTCGCAACGAACACCTTAATAATCGATTCTTTACCATAACTTCCAATGGTGAAATATCGATAATCGATCATTCACGTCTCGCCACTGCAAAAGAATATAAACACCAGAAAAGCTCCTTCCTCATCGGAGCATAAAATAATGCACACGCTTGCATGGTGCATGTGGCACTGCAACAAGGTTCATCGTTTCCGAGAACTTGCTTTGATTCTCGAGCTATTTCCGATCCCTTCTAACAGTTTATATCTGAATAGCGAGAACCGAAAATACGGACGCATTTCCAAACTGGAAGCTTGTTAGCAGTGATCATAGCTTTTTACAACTCACTGGAGCCCGTTTCAAGCAATAATTTCCTTCCCATTCTCTACACAGACGCCGATATCTAGACCACTGCACAGTCATACTTTCAGAAAGAGAACACAGTTCAATCCGGTATGGGTCGCTCAAGTATCACGTAAGCCACTTTGTAATTGGGGGGGGGGGCGAAGTTTGTCATCCAGGCTTTTTAAACGAGACCTATAATTTCAGCGAGTGACGTCTTGTCAAACTAGAAAAAGCCCTGAAAAAATCAAATTTTCGTGCGCAAAGGTTTCATTGCAGTATAAGCGAATGTGCTTGGACCGCGTTAAGCAGAGAGGAACTAAGCCTAATCAGCTATTGCCAAATTTAATTGGGCAATTTAATTTGTTACATGAAAACGGTTGTAAGGAATTTTGTGCAAATTTCAGTGAATTTTCTGCGAAGTACGATGAAAAAACATTTTCATGGGAATCCGGACAAACGATCTCTTATAAAAAATCAAATTGCTCCGTTTTTGGCAATAGCTGATATGTCTTGGTTCATTTTTGCTTAACGCGGTCCACTTCATCTTACTCTCCTTTTTGTCAAGAGTTGACGGTAAATTATAGTAAACTTACAATTAGACTTATTTTATTACTGCGCAAATGATGTCACGATTGAGCTCACATTTCGTTGCTCCTTAGACTTACGGGCGTACCTCAATGTCCTTAGGAGCCCTGTTTCACATATGAATTAATGCTCATTGGAGCTCATGCAAAAATCTAGATAGGTACGCCCTTACGTTAGAGGAGTGATGATTCGTGAATTAAATATGTGTGTAAGTGTGCGTGTTTTTTCCCCGTTCGTTTTGGTTCTTTATTTCAATTGAAATCTTGCGGTACAGAACGGATGGATTGGTATTTACTTGAGCGCTCACTATGTTTCATCCTTTTCCTTAACAGGTCCATTTCATGCATCCAATTCTGACTGATATGTGCAGCGGGCAGCCACGTTAATAAGGAAATTCGTTTTGCTATCGAACCTCCCAATATGAAACGGAAATGTTCCTTTCATTGCCCGCGGGAGACCCGAAAGATTACGACGGACACCCATCAAACGAAAGGATTTAAATTTGGGATATACGGTAAAACAAGCGAAAACATTTTACGGCCCTCTTTATTGCGTCCAGCGGGCAAACAGCGGTGGGTCGAGTTCGGGAATCATGTGGATTAAAAACCCATGCTCGATGACTTGCACTGCTTTTGAACGTTTTTATGGCAAAAGGAGCTGAGTGGAAAGGAATTAATTCAATTAAAAGGAGTGCTCTAAGGAACTAATCATTTTCACATAGTTCGATTTACCATAATATTCTATTCTGTGTTCACCCTCATTTTAAGATCAATTTAGGCATTGGCCAGGACTGGTGGACGCCATTTACGCAGTATACGTATATCTGAGTAAAATGCGCTTTGCCAAATGTGCTTTTTTGATGAAAGCATGTATTTATGCTGAACAGAACTTATTTAAATCAAACGGAATTATTTGTACAGGATTTTGTACATTGGCTGATTGATCAAAATAAGAGACTTTTTATTAGAGTACACTCGATTGGAACCAGCCACTGTGCGACGAGACATTACGGCCATGCAGATAACAAGAGGCTACATTGTTCAGCGAAGATTAAAATTCAAGATAAAAAAAGTTTTTTTTATGACTTACACTAAAAAATATAATTGATTAAACCAATCGGTACATTAAAATGGAAATTTCTTTGTAGATGAGCGGTTCACCGCAATATTTAATATCAACGATTATTTATGATTGAAGAAAAAGTAGCTTCAACAATAACCTGTTACTTTGATTACTGTACGGCATAAAGTCATGATATAAAGAATGACATTAAAGAAAAAGAATATGACCTAGATAAGACAATACCGTGTCCTAAAATAAGATTTTTTTTATCTGTCTAAGTCGAAAAGGAACTTATTGAACTACTTAGTTGGAATCACCCATTATAAGTTTTACATATACTACTGCCACTACTACTAATTACTTATTTAGTTTTCATATATTTAGAGCCCGTAAAATTATTGAGGCATCGTTATCAAAGAGGGCTATTAACGATGAGAGGCAGCTTAAATATGAAATGTTATGGATCATCTTCCAAAGTTAAACTAAGAGACAAAAATGAAAGAAGAATCCCATTATCTAGAATTTTTCTATGTATATTATACTAATTAATTAATTTTGTATGCATAAAATAATTATGAATATTATTAGAGTTCGCTGAACCTTTATCCATTATTTAAAAATTATTTTTTTTTTTTTTTTACTTTCCTCTAGAGGATAAACATTTTGTATTTGTTTGAAACAACTTGAACTCATTCAATTTGTTTTTCTTGTTAACATCTATTTTTTCAGCATGTTTATCATTTATTTTAAACAGGTATGCATCTATTATTTTACTTATTATTATCTACGTCGAAAATAAGAACGATTTATAAGATCCAAGAAAAAAGATTAACACGAATCTCAAACTTTTTTTAATGATAATATTGGAAGCGCTGTGTCGTAAACATGAAAAGATTTTTTTTATTTTTGGGAAAATTTCCTATTTCATTTGAACGTTAATTTAACGTGTAAACCATCGCAATGAACAGAAACTACACGGGGAATTCACGAGAGAAATTTAAAATGCGTAAAACGGGGTGTAAAAATTAAGCGACGAGGATGGGATTCGAACCCACGCGTGCAGAGCACATTGGATTAGCAGTCCAACGCCTTAACCACTCGGCCACCTCGTCCGGTGATTCAGGGGCGTAGAAATCGAGGCTCATAACGCGGAGCGCTTCCGCCACGAGTAGCTTCGCGTTGCTGAGTATCATCGTGCTCCCCCCCCCCTCCCCCCTCTTTTCCCGACCCGGGCAGTAGCGGCCCATCATTACCATACCTGTGCCAAAGCAATGGGAAAAAACAGTGTATGTGCGGTAGGATTATTCCCGTAAGAAAAAAAATCGATTAACGTCAGTAAATTGATTACTGTATGTGTAAACACAAATAATAGGTACATACATACACGTTACTAGCGTCTATTTATTATGCGTGTGCATCAAATAAAAATAATAACGATGATGCGAGCGCTATAAAAAGACAGGTGCGTCACACATGCAATCTCTGGCTAAGTTTCCACTTGAATTCGATTTTTCCGGAAAAAAAGGGGGAAAATGGAGCGTATTGTAAATCAATGTAATTATCAATGTCCCAATAAAAACATCATTTCTTATGAAATAGGCATGGCGTCTAGCACCCTTGTAGCCAGATGATCGGACAGTTTTTAAATTTCAGCGCTGCAATGATCACATGTTGCAACCCTCATGCCGAAATTTTCGGCGAAATACCAATTGATAAAAAGAGGGTGAAAATACGTTTATATGAGTTTAACAATAGGTCTTTCAAACAGATCAAGAATAAAAGAAATAATTATATTCCGACGAATGTAACCTTTCTCCATGGAGAGTTACTCGATTTGTTCCCGAGCTACTCATGTTCTCTGCGAGCTGATTATGGAAATTGATGTACAAAACAATAGATAAAGAATACAAAAAGGATGTGGTGGGATCCTTTTGGTGCGGAAGCGGGTGGTTGCAATGGACAAGTGGAAGTAGGTTATACACTAATTAACAGCAACCCACGAGAGACCCGATAGTTAGTCCATCATTTGCCCCCTTAGTCTATAAGAGCTACCCATTTCAACCAATAGGATCGCATACTCCTTATGTCTTCTTTGTCTATAGCTTTGTCCATAAATTTCAATAATCGGCTCGCTGATAAGAGTTTGTAAGTGGCCTAGTCACAACGCGAGACGCTCCAAGTTGAAATTATAAATGTGCAACTACGATGGAAATCAAATGAACATGCCCAAACTGCTACGAGCAACTATAACTGCTCCCAAGTAGCTCAAATTGCCTATCGAGTTTTCGAAGGCGGACCGCTCTTGTCATGACACTCTGCACATGCTGTAGTTGGAATGCAATGCGAAATCTATGACTGTTCGCGTCGAATGATAAATCGACAGCCAAACTCCAAAACCACGTATCTCGATTTGCGACGTTGCAGTCTTCCTATAATTATTTTTTAAATGGAAAGATATTCGATGTAAATTCTCCAAGACTCCTGTGATTGTTCATCTTGGAGCGAGGGAAATTCCGTAAAAACTTCACGAAATGATGTAGATTTGTATTCCTCAATTCAAAAAGATAAATTGGGAGCAGAGATTTTAAAACACCGAAACGAGATTTTACGTGGTTTGGGAGTTCCACGGTCGAAATATTACTTATGGGTATGGGTATAATGGGTACTCACCATGCCGTTGCAAAGGCTGACAGCAACTTTGGACGCAGCGTCGCCTTTCACTTTGCCAGAATAGAGGCAACCCTCTGGTCGTCCTTCGGTAGGTGGCGTTTCCTCTGTCCTGTTATTCCATACGTGTGTCACCTGTAATCAACAAACGATTAAAAAAATGAAATAATCTCATTATAATTGCAAAATCTAAATACGAATTTCCTGTTAAACTTATGAATATTTTTCCTCCAATTTTTCAGACAGATTTGTTCCCGATTTAATCTAAAATATCGGAAAATTTTAAGGAAAAATGCGCATAACTTTTCTCAAATAAACATGTTTTATTCGGGGGAATTTGGCAACTCTTGGATGTTCATGCGACGTTTTTCCTTAGCACGACAGTATAGAGCATTTCCCACCATGACGGCCAAACATTATTCGACAATAAAATCAGAACGAGTAAAAAAACTACAAAATTGACGACAATAACAATGAAATATATTCCTGGTCCCATCATTTCGATCCGTCAGAAAATCTCAGAGCCTGGAACAAGATCCTCACCCCGGGGGTTATTAGTAGTGTAGCCCGACTCATCCCACGAACCCGCCCTGGAGGACAAGGATTGCGTGCTCGGAGGACATGAGCGTGGCGTTCCTCCCCGAACCCCAATCCGTGAGCGCGCTGGCGGAGGGGGAGGGGAGAGGGCGGTAGAGGGGCGCCGAGGCTCCTCCCCATCCACGCTGCGGGTGAATGAATTCTCGACGCGCGACCTTGACTGAGTTTCGCGCGCGACGTCGCGGCGCGGAGCGTCGCGATGCGCCGCGGATTGCATACGCGACGCCGTAACGCGCTTGCCTTTTGTGTCGCGACGCGCACTGCCCAGACGTCCACGCCACGCCTCATGCACTTGACAAGAGCACTGCAACGCGCACGCTGCGGACAGGCCGCTGCTGCCGGATGGCGCTTCATCTAGAGTATCATTATAGGGAGAGAATGGACGACTCGATTTATATAGCTCTTACGGCCCAAAAGGGCGACAACGTGAAAAACGAAAATCACTAGAAAAGTGCCGCTGCCAACCTATTCATTTGGAGGGTTACGCAATAAGGCCGACAGCGCATTTTGAAACTGAGAAAATGTAAGCGAAATCAAAGTTTTATACGTGCTTTTATAATTTTTGATCAGAGTAAATAGTCGAAATGTAAACATTTTTACCACTGGATGATTGACCCCTTTTGGACCCCAGGAGCTACGTGACCTGATCAAACCTACCATCCAAATTTTCGAGCTGTCCATACTCTCCCTATAAAGGCACTCTAGCTTCATCCAGAGCGTACTGGATCTTTAGGGCCGTATCCTAACGGTTGTATTGGTAGTTAAGCGCGGAACCGGGAACTTTTTGTCGAGGGGCCACCTCAGAAAGACTCCCCAGCAAAGGGGACCTGGGGGACTCTTCGCTACGAAGGAGGGGTTCGGCAGGACTTCCGTGGCTCCAAGGTGGGGCCTACCGGGAAAATTTCGAAAAAATTTCGAGTCGTTTCAGAAAAAAAGTTGACTTTCCTCTCACCAAAAAGGGGACAATACAATATCAGAGATGAAAGATGTGTGCTCTTATGTTGTAAAATGCATCAATTTTTTTTAGAGGGGGCCGAGCAGATTTCGGGATGGGGAGAGGGCAGGCGGCCCCCTCCGGCTCTCCCTTATAGTTCCGTCCGAGGACTTTCGAAAAACCATGAGTCTTGGGCCGGGTGTTATGACAAATATTTGACAATCTTTCGTCCGAAATGCAGAAAAAAATAATTTGAGTTCTTTTCGCAGAGCAACTGTGAACTGAACTTCCAATTTCATCAAAATCTCACAAAAAACCCACTATTCCCGTGATCTTTGCGAAAGCTGTCAACACTGCAAATTAAGCTCACTATTTATGAAATTTCTGCCGATAAAATATTTTGCTTTAAATCTTTTTACCTGGAGTTACGTTTTTCTGACATGTTACTGGGATGTTTTCTTATTTTTATTCCCCTCGTCCTCTCTCGGTGCGATCACCTCATGCGTCTGCCTCCCACCGATTTTCTTTTTCTTTCCCTTTGATACACCACCGCTAGACTGCAAGGAAACTCGGCCGACCATAAGTGGCCATCCTCTTAACCATGGGGTTTCTTAGTAAAGTTGCTGGGTAGTGCAGATAAATCATTAATCTTCTCCAACACCGCGCACCGTTACAAGGTATCCTAAATTGCACAAATCAGCTTGACAACACTGTGTTCAGATTAACATACAATAGGCTATATCAGCCAGAGTTTTTCCCATCCACCAATCAGGGACCGAGGCTGGTGGTGAGTCTGAACGTGCTGTCTTCTTGACCCCCTCGGCCAGAAGAGGATTCTTGAAAGTAGGGAATGAAAGAATTGCTTTATTTTATTTTCTGTGCGAGGCGGTCAGACCCAACAGAATCTAAGTTACAAGGGATTCAGGATGTCAGAGATGTACTTAAAAGAGAAGCAGAAAAGTGCAGATCGGACACTGACCGAATCTCCCGGGGGAAGGGAGATGACAGGATAAAGGGAAAGTGAAGGTCAAGATTAGCATACGTCATCAGACAGCAGGGGGTCGTGATGGTTATTGGTTGTGGTCCTCATACATATTATATAGTGGCAGAGACGTGGCTCCATTTTGCCACAATTTGCATGATTCAAATGGACGAAATTGAAAATTAAGATTACTTCCACTTCGGACATTTTGAGGTTGGACTGCAACTCCTCTTTACAGGATGGCGATATCCTCAAAGGACATCTTGTTTTGGGTACGTTTTTGAAAGTCCTATGTGTGTGACATTCTGTCTGGTCCATAACATGATTCATTGACACATTTATGATACTTTCAAAACTGTTCAAAATGTTTAAACACCTTATGAAAACCTCTTAAAGTTTCCACGTGTATACATAACCCCCTTTGATAACATTTCAAAGTTGTTTTCATCTAACATTTCAAAGTTGTTTTCATCGCATATTTCAACCGCAGTTCCATGCACTTAAACTCTACGATTTTGATGTTTTTAAAAACTATTGAGTAGAAAAAAAAATCCAGCCGCTAGATAGGTTAGACATGAGCTTCGCGGAATAGAATGTCAAAACACATGTGTGTGTTTTGGAAACATTGCTGAAACCTCTTTAAGTCAACATTTTAACAGTTTTAACGATATATTTTCTAGAGAAATTTCAGAGGATTTTTTTAAACTGTATTATAAGTAGCAAAAGGATACTGAAGAGATGGTACGTCCCAAATGAAAACATTGTTTTTCCCTCACGCAGGTGCGTGCATAGGCAAAAATAGTAATTACTATGTGAGACCAATAGCTCCTAAAAATAATATTAAAATTTGATTGGAAAACATTTAATTGTGGAAAGCAGATAATGTTTGGCAAACCCGCTTTGCAAGACTGCTGCAGTCTTAAGCTATAGTGCTACACACGGTTCAATTCCTGCATGGTTTGGTTAAATCATACTCTCATCAAGATTCTTTCATTTCCCTCCAGCCCTTCGTTGCATGCGGTTTATGAGGGAAGAAAGAGATTTTATGACGAAGAAGATATTCTGCGTCCAGTACGCAGGGTCGTGTTAGCATAATATTGGTTAAAAGTATGGCTTTAGTATTTGAACCCCTGATGAGACGAAAAGTATGGATCGAGTTTGCAATCTGGTGACTTCGTCTGGACAATATGCAAATAGGATCTATTTAAGTTTTTATATCTTTTCAACGCCGAAATCACATACTTCAGTTGGATTTATTTTTAGACCGTCCGCTTAAAGGAAAGTAAAAGGGTTCTCTTGAGCTGAGGTGAGGAGGAGGAAAGAGGCAGTCGGATTTACAACTAACATCGATAAGTATCTCGCGGAACCAGGACTTATAGATGGAGAATAGAGGGACAGTCGATCAGGAATGCTAGGAGATCCTGAAGGAGCGGTAAATAAGGTGCTCCCTACGAAGTTACGAGTTACACATTTGCAGTTTGCATGCTGGCCCCTTATTGGTCAATTTGTCACACCTTTGATTCGCATCTAATCTCGCATCGGGTCTACCGTTGCCACTTTTAATCAGAGCCGGATTTACCTACATGCCGCCCATGGGCCGCCTGTATTTTTACGTCCCCTTCTCATTTGTTTTGAAACATCAATAGATCGTATTCGACAGTGGTTCGATGTATCGTTTGGTTCAAAACAATAGGACGTAACCTGGAACAAAATTTTTAGGATTTAATTTGGAAACGCTGAAAATGAGAAAATTCCTAACAATTTCACTTTTCATTGCCATTTGGTACTCGAGAGAATAAAAATTCGATCACATAAGACCCGTTACCTCAGATTTCTAAATTGACTTCTTCTTCTTCTTTCTTTTTGACATATTGAACCAATCGATATCAATATAATCTCACCTGTGTGATCTGTCGGATACGATCTATGAAAACCATAAAGTGAACGTGCCGGTGGAGGAGCGGTGTTTAAGACGCGTTTACTCGTGTTGGGCACATTTTTTGTAAAAGCCCTGTCAACACTAACAAATTTTCAGTTCCGTAAATCCATCCCTGTTTGGACAAGGCCTTCCATTTATAAAAAATGAACGAAAAAATTATGAAAGATCAAACATAAACGTGTTAATAATTTTAACTTCTGCCGCTGCCCGACCGCACTGTGTTGGCGCAATGCGTGAGGTATTCAGGCAGTCTTGTAGGCGCTATGCGTTTCACGCCGACCGCTGCTGACAACACTGTTTGGCGCAATGCGTGAAGTATTCGTGTAGTCTTTTAGGCGCTATGCGTTTCAAGCCGACTGCTGCTGACCGCAGTGTGTTTGACGCAATGCGTGAAGTATTCATGCAGTCTTGTAGGCGCTATGTGTTTTATGCCGACCGCCGCGCCGTTCCAGGTCAAATTGCGTGTTTGGTTTCTCTCTTAACTCGACAAATTAAAGGCGTTGTCTCTTGATCACCGAAAGACGACAAAATTAGAAATTACCATTCTTTTTACTCTCAGGATATGAGAGATTTTCTCGCCTTTTCTCGTTTGTAATTTATTTTCTGAATCCGATTGTTTTCTCTCATTTTTTGATACTTACATTCAAAAAGATTTCAAAAGCCGCCCCCTAAATTTTGCCGCCATGGGCCGCGGCCCGTGTGACCACCTTCTTAATCCGGCCCTGCTTTTAACTGGTTGTTTAAGATAAGTACGTAGCAAGCGCATACACCTCATCAAGTTTGCTTCGAATTCACTCATGCTCGCAGAATTATCACGAGTTCCTCAGGCATCGAAAGTCATGGTAAAAACATGGAAAAAACATGATTCCCCACCCGTATTGGACTCCTTTAGAGGCGAACTTTGCCGTGCTAAGGAAAAACGCCGTATGTACATTCGAAAGTTTCCAAACTTCTCCGGATAAAACATGTATTTTTGAAGAAAGTTGTGCATATTTTTACGTGAAATTTTCGGATATGTCGATCAAGTTGCGAACAAAACTATCTGAAAAATTCAGGAAAAAATATTCAAAAACTTTCCAGTTAATTTGGTTTTTAGTGAAGGAAATCTGGCGACGTCTAAAGGCTCAAACGGCGCTTTTCTTTAGCACGGCAGTATTCTATTACCCCCGCCGCCCCCGATAGGCGGGAGAGGGGCAGCATACCGAGGGGCGCAAAAAGGAGCGTAAATATTCCTAGCCATGCCACTGAATGCCAAAAATCAAACCGAGGAAACGTATCCCCAACTTGATTGATTCACATAGTATACCATTACTTCGACATCATTTTCTTTCCACTCTAGGCGTTTGTAAATTTTCATTATCGCCATATCGGAGAAGCATGAGCTCGTGCTACTTCTCCTTCATTTAGCAGGGTATGCAACACGGTCGCATAGAATTTCGAATAGTGGTATTAATATTGCACGTCATTTCCCGATGAGGAAGGAATATGAATATACGGAGCGTATTCACTCGAGAAAATTGTATTGCTTCGTATGAACGTATTTGATGAGGTGAGTTCACGGTATTTTTCATAATTTTTTTCTAATCGGAAAAATTGTATAAAAATAGATGTAAAGATTAGAAAATGTATGCCGCCTTGTGACGTCATCTGACAAAATTTCTCATTTAAACACATGTATTTCAACAGTTTCGGTTATTTTCAAATCTCTTCCAATAATTGGTCAGTTTAGAGACGAAGGATACTCTTGTGCTCAGTTCTCTCAGCACTTTCATATTAAACATAAAATTCACTAAATTTCAGACACCTGCTAAACTTTCCATTTCCCGATGCGCTCACAGTGATTTTTAAGACTGAAGAAACAACCCTTTTCTTTAACTCTGCACGGGAAAACAAGTCACTTGGAGCTATAGTCCAGACTCTTAAAAACATTGACAAGAAAAAATACTCTTAATTCAATCAAACTTTTTGTTTGAATCAAATAGAAATCTGCCTAAATCAAGAAGCTCGGCTCCTCAATTCAAGGTAAAATCTGATCGAATCAAAAGTATTTTTTCTTGTCAATATTATTAAGAGTCTGGACTTTCTTTCCAGTACGGCGGAAGTTCGCTGAGAATAGCCTGATTACTTAGTGTCGAATGACGTCAACATGGCAACTGAACTGATTGAGTCCGACCTGGAGTCGCTGACACCTGCCCGCGCCCCAGCCCCGGTCGGGATCAACGCTCCTCGGTTTCCCGGACGCGATGCAAGTGGAAAGCACTCTCTTCACACACCGAGACCGGCAAAGCTGGGTCCAAATCGCGGAGCTGTGGTACTTGAGCACGCCACCTATTACTGCGTCAAGTCGTCAATCAACCTCTGATTGTTGTCCTCGACTCTGACGCCCTACACGAAAACCGCACATCTGCATTCGGCTTCAGTTGAAGCTGCGCGGTTCTGCCCTAATGAGGGTAGGACTCACCTACCCGCTGGCGGAACATGGTCGCAATACTCACAACTAAGCAGGGCACACGGTGCAGGAAGGAGCATTGCAATGATCATCGGCGAAATTGGACGTATTTCTGTCAAACGGAACTAAGTGCATTATGACGTGAGCCCTTTTATGCAGATACTCTTATGGATCTCAGGGCTCATGTCTTAGTGCACATAGTTCCGTTCGACAGAAATATGTCCAATTGAGGAGCCGCGGGGAGTACCCCTTCCAGAGATCTACTTAGTGCCCTCTTAGTGCCCTATAAAATCTAGGGGATTTTACTCGGTAGATATAGGCGGGACATTATATCTTGCATCTTTGATTTGTACCACAATCAATTTTAGGCGAGGGAAACTCAAAATTGCTCCTGAGACGACTCCATTTTATTAGATTTTCCGAGCGAGGGGTTGGGGTGGGGGGGGGACCTCTCAGACCCTTTTGTTTAAAGATGAGGAGGTTCCTCCACTCCCCGCGGAATTCTTTCGAGGCTGAGAAGGTCGCCCAGACCCCCTTGATGACTTCCACTCAAAGTTACTAGATTTGAGGTTAGCTTGTGAATTGGGGTCCCTTTGACCGCTATGCACGATCCCGCATAACTTTATTCGGAAGCTTATTTTTACAAAATGATACAAAATAAAATAAAAAAGAAAATAAATATGGCGAGACAAAAAAAAAAAAAAAATAGTTGCGAAAAATAAATATTAAAATTGCGAGACCAAAAATCCAAGATGACAGTGAGTAACTTCAGAGAGCCAAGAATAGGAGCCAAATAATCTTTTATCCATTCAATCTCTTACATTCTCTCACTTTTCATTCATTTGATAGACACGTTAGCTTTCGAGATAAAAGTCATAGAATCATCATAAAAATGGGGAATCATTCCAGATTTGATTAATGCCTCAGGTGTTTGGTTAAGACTGTTGGACGTTTAGGTCTGCGCTGAAGCGATATAAATTTATTTCCCTTCAACATTGATTAAGGCGGCTTACGCGATGAAACACCAACGAGGCATCATCACTCAACAGTGACTCGATGTTATTTACAGATGGACAAATTAAACTATAAGACGGTTTGAGGAAGACAAATTGCGACTTTGCTCATAGGTCAAGCTGGACGGCTTAATTTTTCAATCCACCATAAAGGTTACGAAAGCTGCGGTTTCAACCGAATGACAGACAAAACATAGACATACGATGCAAATTTGCGCATCTGCAATGTAACGTTTAGGTGACCACAATGCATCCTTCCTCCTATGCATCCTATTTTGTTGTGAAATGAACCGACCGAAATCGTTCTTTTCTCTCTAACATTTCTTGCATTATTTTTATTGCCTTGAGCAACGGGTTTTAGATTTGTGTTCGAATCCTTATTTGTGATCCTTATCGTCATAAATTCAATTCTTTCCAATTTTATAAAATACTTTTTTTTTTTTTTTTTTTTACTAAAATTCTGTGAATTTATCTGCTCACAATATTATTAGAGAAAATTGGAGTCTCTCAGGCTTGTCAAAAAGATGGTTCCAAGGTAAAATTGTAAAACGCCACCAATTTTTTGTGACGGTTCAGAAACAAATAAAATAAAGTAAAATAAATAAATGTCTATGTACAAAAGCAAATCACATATTCATTCGTTCATATTTATGGAGAATAGTTTTTGCGGTAGTTAGATAGGAGTATAGGAGTATTAAGAGAAGAAAGGAAGGGGAAAGAAGAAGAGGAAAAGGAGGAATAAGAAGAACAAGGAGAAAGCAGTTACTTCCATTTTACTCTCCTTGCTGGGGTTAGTATGTTCCTGTTTTAAGGTTATTTACTTCAATATTTATCTTGGACGATACGATCATAGGAGAATGGACAGCCGAGACGAACATGCGTAAATATAGCGTCGTTAATAAAATAAACTAATTGCACGTGACAACAATTTATTGTTCTTTCTTCTACCAAAAGTTTCCTACAAATTCCGGAAATTACAAATTACGAAACGACATTGCTGCGCTTTAAAAATATTTGATTAATTGGTTTTAATTTTGGGCAGCGACGTTTTCACTTGCCTTAATCAGTCAAGGAGGACAAAACCTATTAAAAAAATCTGGTTTTGAGAAAAGACGTGAAATTAGACAGGCCTAGGTAAGCAAGATGGTAAGATTGTCGCGGATAGCGTTTTTGAGTGGGACATTAGAGACGAACGTCAAGGTTTAAAACTAATGTTCGACGCTATGTCGAGTATATTGCATGTGCGTCGATGTATGCACTCGATCTATCGACGGTCTACTGAGAAAAATCGCGTACATCACAATAAACTTTTGTATTATTCACCGAGCAAGGGAAAAATCATTTCTAGCTTTGGTTATGTAATTTTTAAAGAGTTTATGTGCTAAAATCGACCCCTGTACTAATTTTACCATTTTTAAACTGAGTTGTAAATTTCAACATAAAATAAAAGAAGATATTGATACATAAAGTCCAAAAACGGATATACTTCCGATTGTAACGTACGGGTTTTGTTTTTCAAAAGAAAACTAAAGAGGCTCAATTTTCTATGAATTTTCTTCATTTCAAAAACTACTCTTGGAAAATTTTACGGAAATATTTTACGTTACTTTTCAAAACATAAAACAGCATTGGAGATTTTTAAACGTTGCGATAAAGGTATGCACATTTTTCGACTTTAGCCATCGATACATCGAATTATCGAATCGATTCCATTCGAGGGTGTTGCGTCAAGTGGCGGCGGCAGTAGCTTTTAATTAATGTATGCCCGGTTGGTATCTGAGAGTGTCAAACGCCGATGTTCCTAGGAGTCCTAGGAGTGATTTAGTTGTGTCGCATCCTAGACAAGATTAAATGGACTTTTCAGGTGAGCCTAATTAGTCACTTAAAGCGGTTCGAACCAAATAGAGACGTTGGGTTGCTCCGACGCTTTTAGGGAGAGCGGATATTAGGCTTGTAAACAAATGCCAAATTAGAGCATATGACTGGACCGTGCCTTAAAAAGAGAATAGTTGATGTACACCATAGACCTGTGACATGAGCTGAAGCACAAGGTATTTATCTATAATTTGTTCTATATCTTTTGTTCTGACTTGATGGCGAAAGTAAATAAAAAAGAAACAAAATCTGTACCTCGATGGCGGCATTTCAATATCTCTGCTTATTTATCGAACTTCATTTTATTTTACTTAAAAAGAAAACTAATTTCAGAAAATTTTCTTTCTACAAAGTTCGTTTCGTTGAGATCCGTGAGACTTTCCGCTCATATCAGACTTCAGTGGTGTGGTAGTTATAATTCTTGTAGCACCGACTTACCGAACAGGAGGTCCTGGGTTCGAAGCCCAGCCATGCGACCCGAATTTGATAGATTCAAATGACGGTTGCCTCGGGCTGGTTGGTGATTAGGGTTTGAGGGAGGATGGGGCTTTGATTGTAATCGCGAGATTACCCCCTCCAAAAAAAATTCAATGCTCTCGTAATGACAAAAATTTAACTTCGCTCTTTATACTTGACGCTTTTATACTTATTATTATAATAAATGAGAAAATTAAAAAAGTGGAAGCTGTACCTGAATGTTTGGGAGCACGAAGCTGGAGTCGTGTCTGAGTTCCAATTGAAACTTTTTACCGAAAGCGGTAAATTCGTATTGAGGGTGGGGATCCCAGATGGTGGCTTGCTTGTGTCGAAAGTGGCCGGAATGGTGACGCAAAGACTGATGATCGTCCGCTGTTAACATAAAATCAAGTCATGGTGTCAGCACGAAAACTTACGATCATTAATTTGATGTCACGAGTGCAAAATTTTCATATTTAGGTGTGGTTCGTTGGCAAAGGTGTTTATTTGAAGGTACCTTAACAAAAAAATAAAAAAAAAACCGAAAAAAACCCCCAAAAAACCAATTATTGACTTTAATTGAAAAGGAGACATAAACAGAAAAAGAATGATAGTAAGTCCAAAACCGGAGCGAAAAAGAGAGGGAAATAGGACGGGGAAAATTTGAATCATTTTGTGTCTAGACATATAACAAGTATTCATTATATTTCGCATCGATTGGGCAACTATACTTTCTTCTTTGTAGATGATAAATTGAGATTTCCGTCGACGAACTGTTTGGGTATCAAGAAAAATTTATTAACTCACCGAAGGGAAGAAAATGATAAATGTACGCTGCTGATAAATAATCGGAACGATTACAGAGTGATAATGTCGATTAGGTCAGGTCTTTAGTGCCTCGATTAATTTTTAAATTGGCATTTTCAAGGTGCAGGAAAGGTGAAATGAGGGCACGAAGTACTACAATTAAAGTCATTAATATTTCAATATTGAGGACAAACTTGCAATTTAGTACAAAATTATTGCTCATAAAGTGAGGCAGTTGGTGTTGTAATTTTTCAGGGGGTTAATTGTCGGTATTTATTGGTATTTTAAGTGGAAGAAAGGAAAAAAAGAATATCTCACAATCAGTGAAAAATTGAATGCGCGAGAGAGGAACGAAAAGAGACACAGCAATGAAACGGTTTAATAAGAAGAAGAGTCTCTACTTCAAAGAACTGAAGAATTCAGGCAGTGAAATTGATAATTTATTATGTGTATGGCTGGTTTGACAAACAAAAAACATCAAAGAAAGAAAGGCAAGCCTCAGGCGTGTGCAGTTCATTAATTATGAGTCGCTGATATAACCTCGACATTTTGAATATTTAAATTCATGGATATTGAAAATTACCAGTTTTCGCTCCGAATCTTACTCGCTTGTAGGTATTTGTTGATGGATGCAAGACACAGAATGCCAAAAATATCGTGAAATTAATTATGTGAGCATGGTTCTGCTTGTGCAATGGCTGATGAATAGTTGTGATTGGAAAAAGAAGAAGAAGGAGAAGAAAAAAATTAGTGTTCAATGTTATGAGGTATGTGCGATAAATTAATTAATTAAAAAAAAACAAGATGTGCCACACTAGACAAAGGTATGAATTAAAACGACACGTAGATGCTTCCTGTTGAAAATTTAACATAAGAGCAATCAACGCAACAAGAAGTTCGAAAATCATCTACGTACTAAAAGAGATATCAACATGTACCCTAACATTCATCGAAAAACTAGCATGCACTGCACTGCATTAGCAGCATGGTATGCAAATGATGTCATTTGTACTTCCGACGTTTGACTCTTATTATAAATTTTTTAGCCTACATCTTCCACCTTTCCCGCTACGTGAAACATATTTTACGTAAAGCTTCGAA
This sequence comes from Bemisia tabaci, assembly GCF_001854935.1. Classification (NCBI taxonomy): domain Eukaryota; kingdom Metazoa; phylum Arthropoda; class Insecta; order Hemiptera; family Aleyrodidae; genus Bemisia; species Bemisia tabaci. The sequence goes on from NW_017566728.1 coordinate 3,869,081, forward strand.
GCGAAAACTTTTGACGGAGGATTTCAGTTTGCACCTCGTCTAGTATTTTACATGCATACGTTCAAAATAAGTTCTACATGAAATCCTTCCGAGAAACCTTGTTTCGTAGTGAATTAATTCTCACTCCGTCTCGTGATCCCTCGCAATTTTTTCTCAATCAATTTTCCCCCTTATCATTTACTATTCCTATAGGCTCTCTGAACCCTATATTTTCTCCTCTTTTTTTACAGCTCGTTTTAGCGTTCTGCTTGACCGATTTTCATGATTTTTGCGGCTAACGAAAGGCGGCAGCCCCTCGCTCTAGGTGTTGGAAAAATAACTCACGGGGACCCGCAAAGCGGGTCTTGGAGGGTGCTGAGTACCCTTTGTAGGTTGGGGCGCGTGGCGGCCAGAAAATGTAGCCCTTTAGGTCTAAAATACTGTACGACACGACAGGTGCCGTTACAGAGTTTCCATAGTTTCTCACCTTCAGATTCCCTGGCTTTTCTTTTACATTTCCCAGACTCCAAAATTGTTCAATTCTCATGACATTTCCTGACCTTCGAACAAAATCTCCATCTACTTTTTTTTTTAAATACCCCAACTTCCGCTAAACTTGGACAAAATTTCCTTGTTTAGAAAATTAATGGGCCAACAAATGGAAAAAGGCATTCAGTAACTCGTTAAAAGACACCAAGTCTTAAGAAGACCATAAAGGGTAAACAGCTTGTAGATCAGTGATGTGTTTTAATGATCAGTAAAAGGGAGAGAAATTTTTTGACTTTTTCCGCGAATTTCCAGAATTTCCCTGACTTTTCCCGGTCATCACAAATTCCCTGATTCTCCCAGTTTTCCAGATTGTCGGCAACCCTGCACGTATGACCTAAAGTGGGGGCACCGAAAAGCGTTGCGGGTGGTCGAGGCAGGCGCCACCTGTCCGAGCCACCGCCAACTAATTATCAGCTGGTAAACGTGAGAGCTTTCGATAAAAACCGCAGGAGCACTTTCTGGCGGGGGCGTAGCGCAATAACCGGTAGAAAAGCTGCCCACCGACGCTGGAGATTTATGTACCTCTCTTGGTCCCGCAACGGCCGGAGCCGGCGCTATGCGCTGTGTAACCTGTCGACAGAGCCAGCCTACCAACGTGCCGGACCGCGGACTCGCTACGTGGTTATAATTTAGCGCGTGAAACAAGTGTTGCTCCGGTGTCCGAAGCCCGTTCGGCCGATATCGAATACCGACGATAAATCAGCTACCTACTCGGGTTCCGATCCAGGCGCCAGATGCTGGCGCTCCTCACCGGCCGCGGTCAGCAAAGCTCTTCTAAAGCTATTGCCAAGTCATCCCTCAATCGAGTTGATCATTGAACTTGATAGATAGAGCTATAGACAAAGCATAAAAAAGGAAAATGGAGCCATCCTTTTGCCTAAAAAGGGTGGTTTTTTAGAGAGACTAGGTAGCATAGGTGGACCCAGACGTCTCGAACGGGGGTCCGGGGGCCTCCTTCAAAAAATTTTCGAATTTTTGAATTATCTAATGTGCAATTTGAGTCAATTTCGTTATGAATAATTACCAAAAGGACGTATTTCTGCAAAACGGAACTATGTGCATTAAGACATGAGCAGTGTTATGCATGTATTCTTATGGATCTCAGGGCTCATGGCCTAAAGCACATAGTTCCGTTTGACAGAAATACGTTCAAATGGAAGCGTCTTTCCTGTCTCATTCCTCCGTTCCTTCCCTATTTTTTTCTTCTGTTTTTCTTCTTCCTGTTTTTCGGCTCACGCCCCCTACACCCTCCCCCTTAGATCCGCTTGTGCCAAGCTTAGGGGGAAATTGCACGGTCCCTAATGAGTTGCCGTTAGTTAGTCTATTACTTACCTCCTTTGTCCATTGCAACCACCACCTTCTAACAATAGGATCGTTAAAAATGTTCTATTTTCCCTCTTTGTCTATCTATTTCAATAATCAGCCCGAATGTTCGTGTTACCAGCGGAATTCATGGTGTCGCCTCTGTCTAGGAGTGGCAAGGTCCACCGTGGCATCCAGAGAGCCATCCAGAGAGCGCCCATTTGGGACAACCTCCGGGAGCAGAAGAAGAGTTTGAAGTTGTTTTAAGCGGTTTTGCAACAGTGTAAAACTACGCGCATGTTGTTTTTCAAAAAATCAAATAAAACGGGGAAATGAGTGAATCAACCTCGATGGTCACACTACAACGAACTCGGCTGGTCGACATGATCTCGGCTCAATTCGATGCCACATTCTGAACACGGCCAGACCGGACCGGGCCGGGATGGTGGGACGCATGACCCAGAATCCCCGGGAGTCAGAGACGAGAGCGCATGAATGGGGGACACTGAACAGAATACCGGAATTATTAATTGTTAACACAGAAATCATTTATCCGCTCTCCTGTCGACAATCCTCCGCGGCTGCCAACATCCACTCGCGTGCGCCGCCGCGCGCCGTGTCGTCCCCGTGCCAAACGCTCGCTTCCGGCATAGCTCGCTTTTGCTCCCCGTAATCCGCGGATTAATGTGGAAAATCCCCGCGAAGATCAGAGTCAAATCGACTTTCCATGCCAGAAAAAAATCTGACTTAATTTCAACGAGCACCCTCTCACGGAGAAACAAATAATCGGTCGTAGTGACTCAGCTCAGGCCTGCCGCTTCCAGGACTTTATGTCCACCTACCTTTCGTCCATTAAATAAATGTCCACCGCTATGTATGTCCACTAAACGTTAAGTCCAGTCTTTATTAAGTCCACATGATTTGGACCGCGTTAAACAGAAAGGAACCAAGCCACATCAGCTATTGCCAAATTCAATCGGGCAATTTAATTTTTTGCATGAAAACGGTTGTGCGGATTTTTGTGCAAATTTCTATGAATTTTCTCCATAATTAAAAAAAAATTCCTTAAAATTTTCAAAGGAATCCGCACAAAAGTTCTCTCGTAAAAAATCAAATTCCCCTGTTAAATTTGGCAATAGCTGATGTGGCTTGGTTCCTTTCTGTTAAACTCGGTCCATTTAATGTCCAACCATGAATATGTCCAAAATTGTCCAAATTGTGGACATGTTATGTCCACATTTTTTTCTTCTCATTTAAATTACGGGAACCATCTCAAAAATAAATGCATACTACTACTACCTTCATTCTTGAAAACATTTCATTCATGAATCAAGGCATGAAAGAGAACAGACTCTAAGAGCAGATAAAAACATTTGTTCATGTGTACACTGTACGGATATGATAAGATGAAAACCAAAGCGGGAGCCTAGGAAACGCTCCAATGCCAAATTAAACGTTTTTCAGTATCAGACGCAGTCAAAATTGAAAGTCCTCTTTGACTAGTTATTTCGTGCGCCTTCAATCTTGTAGGATACTGTGCAACGCCTCCGACGCGAAATAGTTGCTTAAAGCGTTGCGGCGCGGCAGGCAATCAGCGTGACACGCGCATGGGCGCCTACAAACCTAACAGGATACTTCACGCGTTGCGCAATGCTTGAAGTATCCCGTTAGGTTTGTAGGCGCCAATGCGCGTTCTGCGCTGCTAACACGCCGCTCCGCTCAGTGTTAGGCTCTAATATTTAAACTCGCGGAGTCAGCGTTTTTCAACTCATGATTTTGAAATGTTTGCACTCTCTTCATTGATTATTCCCTTTTAAACTAATGAAAAAGAAATATGTACTACTGGAAAATATAATGTGTTTTATGTAGATATAATAGTGGTTCCGTGTCAAATTTAAGTAGATTTATTGGTCACAGGATTCAAATTTTTGTAAGCTGAACCGAAATTCGGTTTCTATGTCGGACAACTGCGGTTACCTGGGCAAAAAAATTCGGAGTTCAACGTGAACAATAAGCAGATCTAAGGGCGGGGGCAAATGGGGCCGTTCGCCCGAAAAACTAGAGGAAACTATTGAGCGAATTTTCTAAAATTCGTCGGTTTCAGCATTGTAAAATCATAAAGAAAATTCAAAAAAAATTGCAACGAATTTCATAATTTGCTTTGATATTAATGAATGAAACGTCAGTGAAGATTTCAAGGTACTGCAACCGAGAAATGCCCTTTAGCGCTTCAATTACTTATGTTTCGCTCCTTAAAGATTTCTCATTATCACCTCCTTCTTTCTTTTTCTTTCCTCCCCTCTTTCCCCTTTATCTTCGGCTTCTAATTCTGAGGCCGAGGCCTCGAGTATTATAGACCATCATATTCGAGACCAGGGTTAAAAAGGGCAAACAACGAGGTGGAGGACTTACTTTTAAGCTGGTCGCCCGAGAAAAGTATATCGTGCTCGTTGAGAGGTGCAGGCGAAGTCTTGACTGGTTTGACCAACTCGATCTTTTTCCTCGAGCTGGAATCCTGCCCGTGTCTCGTCGCCTCGCCATCCTCGCTCGAATTAGCTGCAACAAACAAAAACCATCTCGTTAAACCCAAACGTTTTCAGCTCAAAATGTCCCGTTTCCGCTGCGCGTCGCCGATGACGACTATTTCCGCACCCGCTCGCTGCAATTTGCTGCACGACAATAGTAAACAATCTCTGCAGCAATGCACTTCTACGTTGCCAACGCGTCGCACTAGACGTTTTCTGTTTTTTTCTCGTTTAAAAATTAGACTACATTTTGCAATTAAGAACTATATAATTCCGGCCCGATTTAAAAAAAAAAAAAAACGTTAGTGCCATTAGTTCCCCTATGCACTTAAGTGTTTTTTCAGATGAACCAGAATTTATATGTCTGGGGGAGGGGGGAGGGATTGCACCCAAAAATCCATTTTCCCCCTTTTGAGTATTGAGTATATTTTGCTAAATGAGTGAGTGACTTGTATTTCATCTTTGAAATTGTATTACAATCAATTTTTCGGTAAGAACAGTTCACAATTGCTCTTGGTATTGATTCCACTTGTTTTTTGTTTAAGGAACGTTCCTAGGACGCTTCCTGAACCTCCCTTTGGCGTTAGAGAAGGCCGTGCGAACCCTTCTGTGAATGTAGTAATCCTCTAGGTTCATTGAATGCTTGAAACCAATAGTCCGAGAGCCAGACGACTTTGAGTGACAAACTCGGGANGAGCGTCAGGAGTTTGTCACCAGATGGTGTTTTTTGGACCACTTTGAGGGCCTAGATGAGGGTGATGGCACAGGCTAGAGGGCGGCAGACAAACATTTTCCGTTTCAGTGCATGCAAGGCTATCGATTTAGGGGGTCAAAACATGTATCCCGAGTTTGTCACTCAAAGTCGTCTGGCTCTCGGACTACAATGAAAAAAATGACAAAACTGCTGCAAGCAACTATTACTGTTCCCAAGCCGCTCATATTGCCTATAACAAGATGTTGAAGGCGAACTGGTCTTAGTGTTCGAGAGACAGTGAAAGTGAAGTATTAAACTGTTACAGCTGTGTACAAACCGAGTGAACGTGGCCGAAATGCGGGGAGCAGCTATTACTGCTTTAGAACAGCTCACGTTGCCTATCGAGATGTTGAAAGCGAACTGATCGAAACAAGTTGGAAATAATTCGAGCGGAGTATTGAGCCGTTACAGCTGTGAATACATCGAAATAAGCCTTAGTCTCTCAACTTAAAATTTCAAAGTGCCCGCAAGGATTCCACTGATCCTGTTATCTTAGCATTACAATCAAACCTCCCCCCTATCGCATCATTTAAAAATCAATGAAAAATACTTTATAGAAATTCTGCACTCTCCCGAAGGACGCTCTAATAGCCAGAAGCTCCAGGAGATGGGTTGGTCGGCTCACGACGGTGTGCTGCCGTGCGGAGGAAAAACACCGTATAAACACTCGAATGTTGCCAAATTTCCCCCGATAAAATATTCATTTTTGAGAAAAGTTATGAGTATTTTTACTGAAAATTTTTAGACGCTACAGACCGTATTACAACCAAAATTCTTCAAAAATTTTGAGGTAAAACGCAAACAATTTTGCCACAAAAATTCGTTATTTGTCGGGAGAAGTTTAGCAGCGTCTGAAGACTCATACGACGTTTTTCCTAAGCGCGGTGGCGGTGGTATGCGAAGCCGGCGGGCGCTATGCGTCCGCGTCACTCGTGTCTCGTCAGACTTGGGGCCGGGGTTACGGCCACTCGGCCAAAGTCCTGACCCACGGCCCCCGGCGCGTCTTTATTGAAAACAGCGTCGGCTTCAAAGGCGATTATATCATAATCCTCGTCAGACGTGTCTACGTGATAAAAGATACGACTGTATTAATGTCGGCTTCGCTGTCTGCTCAGCTCACAGTGGTCCTGTCAGCGTTATCCATCAGGTACTGAACCCGTGAAATCAGGTAGAGAACCTTAATAAGAAAAGTATGGACAGAGAGTCCATGTTATTCCTCATTGATCCATCCATTTTAAATTCAATAGGGGTGTCTGAGACTCCTTAAAAATAGCATGTTCCAAGTAGTTGAAAATAGACTACCTTTATAGGGACAGTAAGGACAACTCGATTTATTTGGGCTCCTAGGGCCCAAAAAGGCGACAACGTGAAAAATGTGCCGCTGCCAATCTACACTGAAAAAAAAGTAGCTTGGATCAAACATGATGATTCTTGAATTTGCCGCCAAGAATTTTTTTAATCTTGCTTTAAGCTGACTTTTTCTTGATACAAGAAAAATAATGCTTGGATTAAGAAAAAAGTAGCTTTTACTAAGCAGAAAAATTCTTGATTTAAGAAGAAATACTTCTTGGCGGCAAATTTAAGATTCTTTTTTTTTTCAGTGTATGCATTTGAAAGATTAATCAATAGGGCCGACAGCGTATTGTTAACAATCGTTTTTGAGGGTTAAGACTTAGAAACTGAGAAAGTGTATGCGAAATCAAAGTTTTATAAGTGCTTTTATAATTTTTGATCAGTTACCTACACTCGGAGTTTAAATAAGTACCACTGGATAGCAGGGCTGGATTAAGGGGGTGGCCACATGGGCCGCGGCCCATGGCAGCAAAATGTAGGGGGCGGCAAATTTAGCAATATTTTTAAATGTAGGTATCAAAAAAAGAGAGAGAAAAATCGGATTCAGAAAATAAATTTCAAACGAGAAAAGGCGTCAAAATATCTCATTTCTTGAGAGTGGAAGTATAGTAATTTCTAATTTTGTCGCCTATCGGCGATACAAGAGACAACACCTTTAATTTGTCGAGTTAAGAGAGAAACCAAACACGCAATATGACCTGGAACGGAGCGGTGCGGCGGTCGGCATGAAACGCATAGCGCCTACAAGACTGCATGAATACTTCACGCATTGCGTCAAACACACTGCGGTCAGCAGCAGTCGGCCTGAAGTGCATAGTGCCTACAAGACTGCATGAATACTTCACGAATTGCACCAACACAGTGCGGTCGGACAGCGGCAGAAGTTAAATTATTAACCACGTTTATGTTTGTTCTTTCATAATTTTTTGGTTCGTTTTTTATAAATGGAAGGCCTTGTCCAAACAGGGATGGATTTACGGAACTGAACATTTGTTAGTGTTGACAGGGCTTTCACAAAAAATGTGGCCAACACGAGTAAACGCGTCTCATACAGCGCTCCTCCACCGGCACGTTTACTTGATAGTTTTTATAGATCGTATTCGACAGATCACACAGGTGAGATTATATTGATATCGATTGGTTCAGTATGTAACCACAGTATACTACCCCAATTTGTTGGATGATAGGGGCATTTCTAATTAATTGTGATAGTAACGTAACACTTGACCGTACTACCACAATGAATTGGAAATGCTCCTATCATTCAACAAATTGGGAGTGGTACCACAATTAATTGAAAATGCCCCTATTCAACAACCACTACCTCTTCTAGTCCGTGTATCATCCGCTTCAATTTTGGCTATTACGTAAAGGGTATGCTACTCTTTGAAACGAGTAGAATCATATTTTGCAATTAACACACTTTCCGCAAAACATAAATTCCCTGTTCTTTGACGTAACACGGCATTAATTTTGTGCTACGGACAAGAAAACAGCGCAACGTGGTTTCAAGGAGCAGTTTTCCAACATTTTCACGGGCCGCTAGGTTAGCAGTGCCCCCGAGGTGGCAGCAACTCAGCTCTCCCGGGTCCAATCCGCCAATCAGTGACTGGCATCGGTGGAATCCACCAATCAGTGACGAGCTTTCATAGACCTGCACGATGCAGAGAGACGCAGTAATGATGGTTTTTACCGTCCGCAGCGCCGTTCGTCGCACCCGGGGAAAACTCGACTGAAAACTGATGCGCTGCGTTCGGAGGTGTGAAAGAAAGGATCAACCGAAGTAAAAATCTGTCTCACTTGACACGAGGCATCAAAGTTCGAACACGGTGTTGTCTGTGGTCACTGATAGGAGAAATCCCCAGAAATCAGAAAGACACACAAAAGAAAAAAAAAGAAAAGAAAGAAAAAAAAAGAAAAAAACAAATTCGTCTTATTAGATATGGTTTTGATTCCCTTCAGAGTGGTGTGGATCCAGCGGGCTGATAAATGAAACTGATAGACAAAGCAATAGACAAATAAGACAAAAAGGATATGGAGGGATCCTATCGGTGGAAGTGGGTGGTTGCAATGGACAAAGGACATAGGTAATAGACTAACTAACGGCAACCCACGAGAGACCCGATAGTTAGTCCATCATTTACCCCCTTAGTCTATAAGAACCACTCACAATGTCTTCTTTGTCTATAGCTTTGTCTATAAATTTCAATAATCGGCCGGCGTACTGTTCTACCATTCTATTACTTATAGAATTCTGGCCATATTTTCGTGTCTTTTCCTCATTAATCCTTCATTCTTTCTTGCCATGTGCACGGGGCAATTTCAAAACTCTTCTTCTCATAATGCACCGTCTTGGCAATATGCAAATTGCGGCTAGCGGACCGCAAAGTTTGAAATTGCATAATTTTTACACTTCAAATGCAAATGTTTAGCGGGAACGCCACGCGCTGGCGCTTGAGGTTCCCGGCTCCGGGAGAAAGTGGTGATTAGTCAAAGAGATTTGATAGGTTATCTGGTGGACAACTGATAAGGAATGGATGGAGTGCGCGCGGCCGAGCGCAGCGCCAGCGACACCAACAGCCGCCTGATCGCCGATGATTGATCTTACCAGCCGCACTTGGTGGGCGAGGAGGAGCAACCTGGACTTTTACACCCCACTGCGATGCCAGAACTAACGCACAAATATACTAATTTAGGGACTGCTATAATACGTAACCCTCTACTGCCGTGCTAAGGAAAAACGCCGTATGAACCTTCAGGCGTTGCCAAATTTCCTTTAATAAAACTCGAATTTCCTGGTATACTTATGAATATTTTTCTCCCAATTTTTCAGATAATGTAGTTCACAATTTTACCCGAAGATTCTGAAAATTTAACGGAAAATAATTCATGACTTTCTTAAAAAATGAACATTTTATTGAAGGGAATGTGGCGACTCTCGAATGTTCATACGGCGTTCTTCCTTAGCACGGCAGTCCAGGCTCTAAGGGAAGAAGAGCGCTGCCGTGATTGCGAAGAGAGCAGTAAGTGCAAAAATGAGGTTTTGAGAAAACGGGCTCAGAAGCTTCTGACCGGAAAATTCTATTGAAAGAATGCTTCGTCCTTTGTTAAATTGCCACTAATCGCTCGAAAGAATCCTAGAAATCGTTTGGATGGTTAAAAATTGACTGATTTTATTTCAATTACGTAAAAAGGGTATTTTTCATCTTCATGCTAGGTTGTTGATAGGCAAGACAGCCGTAAGTGCTATCTTCTGCATGCTTTCGTGATTGCGTTTTGGACACACAACAAACGCATTTTCAAGTTAGAAATTCGCAGAAGAGGGCGGCACTTTACTTAAAAGCACGGTTTTCATTGGCTTTCTGGAGGAATATTGTCACTTACTGCTGTCTTGCCTAAGACTACGTCATTTTTTGCGCACTTATGGCTTTCTCACATGTCTCGTTTAGATACAATAAAGATGAATGTCGCTGTTTTAGCAATTTCAGTGATTTCATCTAAAAGAGTTAAGACGAATTTTGGAGGAGACTCGATTTCGAAAATTTGACACTTTACTGCTCTCTTCGCTATCATGGCAGAGCGTTGCGTTATTTTGTTCATCCCTGTTCAAGGATACGGGCCTACGTCACGATAGCGTTGCGAGGAGAAGGGGGGTCAAAAAAATCCGAATGAGAGAGAGAAAAAAAAAAAATACTGCATCCAGAAATAATGCATGTAACAAGGTGCACTGTTAAAAATTATTCTGGCCTGAGTGGCCTGAGTGAAATATTATGGAGCTATCCTGCCTGGAGCATCGAGTGACAAAATTTTGCGGTGAGTTAGATAGCTCGCTCTGGCATGGGAAGCTCCTTGTAGCATGTGTCACTCCAGGAAAGACAGCTATATGCTCGGGAGAGATACTTTCCACTCAGATTTAAGATACTTAAGAAGAAACAGAGCTATAATTTNGGAGAGGGAGGGGAGGAGAGGAGAGGGAGGGGAGGAGAGGGGGGAAACGGATCGGGGTATGAGACGGATGCCAGGGGTAAGGGGAGGGCAGTCGCCAGCGACGCAGCCCGTCCTTATGCCTGAGTTACTTTAGCTCAGCATTTCCATACTTACGTCGGAGATTTTCAACTCCGTGGAAATTGGCCCTGAGCGATGAGTGACTTCCGAGCGACTTCCTTATATAGGTCGTGCTCTGAGCTAATTTTTTTTAACAGTGTGGAGAAATGGTGCTGGATCCACACCATTTAGCAGGGAAATCAAAGCCAAGAAGTTCCAAAAATTAAAATTAGAGTCAAACATATTTTTTTGACTCTAATGAGTACCAGGACAAGGTTCTCAGGTTGAAATCAACCGACTTGGCAACGGTTAATTAATGTAACAGGCCTCACGTGAACCCTTCTAGTGGCTCACGGCTTGTGGCATTCGGGCGAGGCTGCGTCGCTAAATTAGATTCACATTTCACGTTTCATTTCTAAAAAACACCATTATGCACTTTGCGGCCGACCAAAATCGATCACAGCGCAATCTAGGTCCAGGAAACGCGATGGACCGTAACAGGCGCAGTCTAAATCAATCAGGCATCGTGTCCTGTCGATGTACGATTGAAAGTTCTCGAGCAAAACGATGGGTCAGTTACGCTAGTCACAGAATCGTGTTTTGATGGTGTAAGTTATTATGGCTTCGCAAAAAATAATAAGATCTATCCAAAAGCCAAGTTTCTACGTCCAATATTGACGGAGATTTTGAAAAACACCACGTATGACGTCATCCATCCTGGTTATGCAGATCATGGCTGCTTCCACCTAGGTTTCATCTACTGAAGCTCATATTAGACCCAGAGATTTGGCGTTTGAACATATCTCGGTATTTTTTGCTAACGTCTGTACGCTTAAACCATCAAAGCACGATTCCCTGACCCATTTAACGTAGAATGAAAATCCTCGAATCGATTTTTTCTGACTGAAAGAAATAAAATCTTTTTCATATTCTCGAATTCAAAAGACCCGCTGACAGAAGAATCAATCCACGGCTTGAGCCAAAGCGCGCACACATAATCCTAGTTTGAGAAATAGTTGGGTATTTTTGACCCAGATCTTTTTTGTATTTCAAATCAGAAGATAAAAGAGGAGAAGAGGAAGAGGAAGAAGAAAAGAGAAGCGAAGAAGGAGAAGAAGAGAATGAAAATTAAAGAGAAAAATATATTTTTCTTCCTTTTCTTCTTTTCGTCTTCTCTTTCCTTTAAGGCTTTTATTATCCATCTTCTTCTTTTCTTCTTTTCCTCTTAGTTCTCGTTTTCTTTTTGCAAGAACAATAAATTTTCATCGATCAATTGATTCATCGACTGACTTACGGATCAAATAGGCGATTCATCGATTTCGATGCAACTGCAGGAAACGATTGATGGACTTTTGATATATGAGAGAGCGTAAACAGCAATCTGACAATTCAAACAACATCCTCATGATTTGCTGTCAAACAACTGAGAAATGCATCAGAGTGTTTGCATGGAAGATGGCCTCGCGTGGAATTACTAAATAAACTTTTGTTCCGGGTCGTAAAATTTTAAAAAATATTGAATGCAAATACACTTTCTCGAAGATCAACTCGAAAGACCTAAGTAGGGTAATGGCTCAAATGAAGCTTTAGGAAAAAACACGATTCCTACAGCGCTGGGTACCATAATCACAAGCTTTCAGCACCAGCATAGCATTTCCTAGAGCTTTTATTGCCACCAAATATTCAATTGGACATATTAATGCTAAAAGGAACTAGAGACGTGTGGGAATGATGGGGTGTGTCGTAAAAGCTGCATAAGAAACAATGTAAAAGCGGGCGTGATTCCTTTAGGGAAAATGGAAAATTGTCAGACAAACAAGGACACAGATTCTTAAGTGGACTGCATTTTGCCATAAGGAGCTACAATTTCTGGCGCATTTTAGAAAACACATATTATTTGCCATTAATTTTGCTATGTAGACAGATGCTTTTATGGATAAGCCTTCAATGGACCGCGTTTAGCAGAAAGGAACTAAGTCACATCAGCTAGTCCCAGATTTAACTGGGACTGGGCAACTTAATTTTTTACAAGTGAACTTTAGTGCGGGTTCCTTTCAAAGTTTTAGGGAATTCGCCTCTTACTATACAGAAAATTCACTGAAATTTGCGTAGCTTGGTTCCATTCTGCTTAACGCGGTCCAAATAATAGTTATTTATTACAAACTGTGGTCCAAAATAGATAACGATTCCTGCACGGAGGATGCTTTTTTGCCTACCCCGTAAATTGGAAGGAATATTGGTGAGTGCGTAACCTCCATACCCTCTTCGTTTCATTTGACACAGCTGTCTCAAAATACGCCACAAGTCAGTATTCAAAATTCTGTTCTTTTACCGTTTAACTTACGACCTCTAGAGATACGGCTATTTTTTGCACGTATATATCGCTAGTTCTCTTCCTCGGCACATTTTACAGATTCCGATAGGCGATAGGACAAAGCTGGCGTCCGTTATATAACTGCAAATGAAGACAGTTGTTTCGTCGCTCGCGACGGGGGTTCATTGTTTCGAAATTAGCCTTGAACTTGGCCACCAGGTGACAATCGCACAGCAGTCGACGAACAAGCCGTTTGATGTAATACGTGGCTCACGAGAAAGTCACCATGAGGGGGTGAGATATGGACGCGCGGGTTTACAGGAGCCGCTTGCATTTCCGCGTCGGTTTATGAATGGCAAGGTCGATGCAGGGCATGAACAATGTTGTCGTACTCCATCAAAAATGATTGTGGGATGCTAATTGATTTAGTAGCTACATAATTCTTGCGATTTCGATGTGTCTGCCACAGATCATTGGACTATACTGTACATATTAAGAATAAGATTATCCTCAGACAAGTATTCGCAATAAAAACTCACACAGTTTACGTTGAAAATATTAAAAATTGCAAAATTTAAAGTAAAAGGACTGCAAAATTATAGATAAAACAGTATTTACGAGTTAGACTAGGATCAGCCAATAAACTTTCCTTTTCTTTAAAAACTTAAATCAAAGGTATACTCAAATTGGCCATTGAAAATAATTGTAGGGTTCAAGAAACACGGAACAGTCAGAGTTGTACACGTTAGAGCTCAAAATTTTTGCCTCTATTTGAAATGTTTGAACTTTTTGGCCTTGTTTTCCCTGCAAAATTCTGTGGACCCAGTACCATTTTACCACCTTGTTACATACAGCTCGGGCCATGTTTTTTATCTTGCTCGTATGTTAATCGATAAGGTTTAAATTCCTCCCGTAGAAAAGTCAAATACTTCTCTGTTTCATGAGTGTTCAGCTCTGGTAGAAGTTGGTCTCGCGGCAACGCGGTAGAGAAACGAGATATACATCAAGACATCATCGGTTGATCGTCGTCTCGTGAGCTTGCGAATCACGACCTGTAGTGCGACCTCTGTAGTGCTGTGTGCGCCGCACAGTGAATCGAGTCAATAGAAGAGGTTGGACAAAATTTGGAAGCTTTAGACGCTTTTAACTCTGTTAATACAAAACTTTGAGGTTCTAACAATGGTTTCATTGGTTTCCTTGTAAAATTTTCAACCAGAGGCACCCCTTAAAATTTAAAATGTGACGAAATCAACATCAAAAAGAGCAATTTAAGACAAATTTTTCATATCCGACCTCTCTAATTGACTCGATCCACTGTGCGCCGGCCACACCATGAATGAACCAGTGTCGAGACGTGAGTGATCGATGATCGATTTTCGATATTTCTCTATTTAAAGCTATGGTAAAGAAGCGATTATTAAGGTTTCAGTTGCGAACACCCTGTCTACCGATCTTTTTCCATAGGTTTAAATGACAAAAAAATCGATATATCTTAAAGCACGCCACGCCACTGATGAATGAACACATCACCTTCGATGGGGATCAGCGCGCTTCGATGTGCTGTCTGCTGTCTCCCCTCGTCGAACAGGTGACTCAGGGCACTCGCTGCCAATTTGACCGTCTTTCCGGATGGAAGAATTATTGGGAAACCTGAAGGGCGAAAAATATATTAGCACGATCTTTCATTGCAGAGTATGAGATGATATATTTTAAAAGACGCTCTTCATCATGAAACAAAGGTAACAAAAACATACGTGGAAAGGAGGAACGAGGATAGTCAGCAAATTAAAACAGTTAAAATTAAAACCGAAGATTAAGAAGAGAAAAATTAAAATTAAAGCAACTTCACACTTGTCAACGGCCGGTGAAAGGAAACTATGCAACATCTGACAGCACGAAAAGAAAAGTGTTAGCTGTTATCACCTAAAATTTTCGTACTACCCCAATTTGTTGGATGATATGGACAATTCCAATTAATTGTGATAGTACCGCGAATCAAGTTGGGGTAATACTGCAACATTTGGGTTAGTAACCTAATTTATGGGGGGTACTACACGATTACTTGGGGTACTACCACAATTAATGGGAAATGTTCATATCATCCCAACAACCCCGAGCGTTTTAATCCCATAAGCTAAAGCTTATAATGGTATAGATTCATAAAACTATGTTTATTCCTAGTCTTATCTGCACTCGATGACAAGATCATCGAGATTGTCTCATTTAACATCTGAGTTTTTGTGGGTCCAACGTAACTAATCCAAGTCAGAACTTCCCTACCACAAAATTATTAGTCTCACTAAAGTCAGTGTTTCCTTATTTTGGAGCGAAATTTACTCAAAATTGCGTTAAAATCTTCTGAATTGTTTCACTAATAGTCTAGGTCGAATGAGTGGAAACTTGAACTTTATGAATCCGCCATGAAAAATTGAAATACTAGCGTCATTGTGGATTTATTTTCCCCTCGCGAGATAGGGGATTAAAGTATCGGGGCCTGAAATTACAATACAATCAATCGGCATGAATCGCTTGCTCAACAAAGTAATTTTTAAAAGATAAAGCAAATTGACGACTGAAAGTGTGTGCAGATCATATGTGATTAGATCAGACGCATGTATAGCAAAGTGAACAGGTGTTAGATTTCACAGCATTAAATCCTCATTTTATTCCCCCATGTGGCTTATTCATCAACGATAGAAATCTGGCGGTGTAGTTTTAGGTACCGTCAAAAGAGATACCATGAAGGATGAAGGATTGCAGGTGGATTATTGAGATCTTTTAAGGTAAATGCGAATTTGTGTCACCTGTCTTGCCCCTGGGTCCAGCGAAAGACATTCGCGTTCCTTGTTTTCAGTCATTCATTCATTCGGTAAGCTCTTCAAGTCGTGGAATTTTTACTTTCTTCAAGAAGAGCCGGAGCCATCTGCAAATTTTTTCTAATGCTGTATTAATGAACGGAATGTTGACGGTGAAACTGCAAAAAAAGTATCTCAATTTTGGGGGTTTAAGGTCTTCCCTCTTATTTCATTTATACAAAAAGACTGAACCTTTATACGGCTTTAAATTTTTGTAGAATATTCCTTACTCACAGAAAGAAAAATCCTCGAGTCTTAAAAGAACGACTTTTAGTGCAGTTTTCCATGGAGAAAATGGAAAGGACGGACACGAACTCTAAGACGGGGCAACCACGATATCCGTTCCTATAGTTGCACTATGTCTATGTTAAATTTTGATAAATTTAGATCAGGTTTTGGAGTTTCCAATAAATTAATGATCTCAAAGTTTCCAAATGGTCTTTCAACATTCATAATTAGGACAACTTTTTGAGTTAAAATACAAGTGTATCACTTTAAGGGTTATCGCTCTTGTTGAGTCTGACAGGTTGCACTATATCCAACTAATAATCGAACCAGATTCAACTTCAGTCTCGGGTTATACTCGCTTGCACCGGCGGAGACGATTCAGGAGGTGGTTCATTAATAACCCGTTTTTTACATCTGCTCCGCTCCTGGCAGCTGCTCCTGATGCATTTTCCAATCAGTTTACATTGTCAGACAAATCGACGCTCTCAATCGCCGCCTCCGATCTACCGTGCTGAGGAAAAACGCCGTACGAACCTTCAGGCGTTGCCAAATTCGCTTTGATAAAACTCGAATTTCCTGGGAAACTTATGTATATTTTCCTTCTAATTTTTCAGATAATTTTGTTCGCAATTTCACGCAAAGTCCCTGAAAATTTCAAGGAGAAAGTTCACATCTTTCCTCAAAAATAAACATTTTATCGGAGGAAATTTGGCAACTCCCGAATGTTCATACGGCGTTCTTCCTTAGCACGGCAGCGATAGTAAAATTGCCAAAGGCTGGATCACTGACCCCTCAGTCGCAGTTCACTCATTGCCCATGCATGTAAGTTGGCACTCATTCTGTTTGTTCTTTTGTCGTGTGGCCTGACGCAATAAACATAAGGATTAAATTCACATATTCTGGTAAAAAGGAGCTATTCCACTTTTTTTTTTTTTTTTTTTTTTTTTTTTTTTTTTTATTCAGGAGGTACGTAAAAAATGAGTACAACTGTATTTTTCCCTTGTTCGTCAAATCAAGTTTTAGCTAGGAAAATGACTGTCAGAGTCACCAGAAATCTAAACCCGTTTCAAACGGAAAAATGCCGCGCCAAAAGATTCCGCAAAACATATTTCAATTTCTTTTTCAGATTTTTTCGTGAAATGTTTGGAGTAAAATTGACTGCCGTGCAAAATCTCAAATCTCGAGGAAAACTCCACAAATTTGACGGGTTGCAGCGCCAAAAAAAAAGCGTTTGCAGAGCAACTTTCTCCGATAAAAAGGTTTTATTTAGAATCCAAAAATCGGTTCTCAAAGTGTGGTGCGTTAACTCTCGGCAATTCTATAAAATTGCGAAGAAACGTCCCGAGATATCATTATGAATGTCAGAAAACGCAAGAATTATTGAGACATCCGAGGAAGGAGTCGGACCCTCGATTTTAGTAATAATTTTCAGCGTGAAAGACGGCAGAAAAAGTAAATAATGAAGATTCCAAGACCGCTCAATCTCATTTTTCAAGATTAATCCCTTTGTTTATTTATTTATTTTAATACATAAAGCATTTGTCGGCCTGCAAGTCATCGTGACGTCTGTCCGTCGTAAACAGATAATCGCTCACCAGAGTGGTCACGCTTGGCTCCGTTGTTTCAACGGCGAAACAATAGGAACGACCGCGCGGGCAGGCGACAAAACAAACCATAAAACACGGAGATTTAATTTATTCGCGCGGAGATTAAGACGATAAAAGCTACAGCTAAGCGCGATTTGATTATGACATAAATTAAAACGGAGAGTTATGAATGGAACAGTGAAGCAGGATGCTCGGCAACGACTAGGCGGAGAAGGGATCGGTGTCAATCGATTTGAACACCTCCAACGTCGGACTTGGCTGCTTGGCATGAAATGAAAGGAAAACAATGGAGGAAACTTTAAAATCAAGGCTGAAGAATGCCCTACCTCAGCGGATAGGTTATGCCTACTAGGGGGTACTGTTATTCTCTTTATGAAAGGTGTTTCTTTTTCTTTTTCGTTGATCACGGAGGAAACACTTCAGCTACACAGAGAAAAATTTCACCATAAAAGTTTGGTAATACGGAAGTAAAACACAAAACAACCCTAGCTTTCGGTTAGCAGTTTCAAGAGAAAATTCCTGCTAGTTTTCTTGAGGAAAGTTAATAAAAAACGAGTGGTAAATACCAACGTCACAATCGGAGGAGTGTATTTTCCCAGTCTCTTCATTGTTTTTTGCGCTAAATTCATCGCAAAATGTACCTATACCAACACAAAATTTGGGCTTGTATGCACAAGTCGCTATTACGGCGCGATAGGGCGCTCTGCGACGCCTACCCGCCAAAGGAATCTGTCATGGTAGAGATCCTCCGGAAGGTGGCATCTCTCCATCTCTACATTCACCAAACTACATTAACCCTTATATTACATTACCCCTCCTGTATTAACCATAAGTAACAAGGACACAAATATTTTTATCAGTGTGTACGAACTGAATCGATCAGTACACAATTTCGGTGTTACTCTGTGATACGTTTCTTTGTGTCAGATGGACGCAATTAATGACTTAGATGCTCCACACTATTTTGTGTTAAATCCACGCCAACGCTGGGTCACTCTAAAAGATTTGGGCATGAAGAAAGTGTTCTGCGGCGCTTATACTCTCTTTTTTGCCTGATTTTATACAAGGTCGCAGGTTTTCAACACAAAAATTTGGTTGCTTCAACACGAAGATTTGGTAGATTTGACACAGGGAAAACTAGCACAAAAAAAGAGATACAGTTGTCAACATCTGACAATAGCCCCTCCCACCCCCCAAATCCCCCCATATTTCGGTCCTCAAGAGTCTTCGCAGAGCTCAGTGTCCACAATCTATAAGGTACTCTAGAGAGAAATAAGAAATACTTCCTTAGGCTTTCTCACTCGTTGAATAACTGCATGACGCTGAATTCTTGGCAGGACCCGGGCGACAGCGCGATTCCGAGCGGTCGCTGTGTGGTCTTACGGAAAAAAAGGGTAAGTGCATCTGAGCGTGAGCCACGGTTATCACGTCCTCTTATGCGCTTCGTGGCTCATCCCGGAAAGTGCGTACTGCTCCCTTGCGTGGTGTGTACGGTGGTTGAGCGGGCAACGACCAGCTAAGACTCGTAACTCGGCGCAAAGATGAGCTGTGTCATCTGGGCTATTTCATGGCGGCCGCCACTTGGAGCTTATCCGAGTACGAGTCGTAATTCAGCCTTGGTAATGCTCGATATTTAAAAGTCCGCAAGTCTGGTCATACGCCGGTAACGGTGACGTCATCCCCGCACCACCCGCATCCGTTGCCATATTTACGCGAAAATAAAGTAGAGGCATCCGAGCAGAGTCAAGACAACCCCCCCTCCCCTTATGGAGTCACAAACGGGAATAAATATTACACAAATTGACAGTTTTTCGTAATCTTTGATCGGCTCATCCTCAAATTCCTTTCTCCGTTCCTTCTCTCATTCCGTTTGTTCCTTGTCGAGTCCGTTATTCCCCGGTCCATTCTACATTATAATCTTTGCAATCGGTGAAAATGTAATCTTTATTCCAGTTTGTGACACTGTGGAGGCCTAAAATACGGGAGCCAATAAGAAATGGACTCACATTGTCTTGACTCTCAGTATAAAGGGACTCTGAGCGGAACTAAGAACTTTTTAAGTGAAAGTAGGGGGCGGACAGGGGCACAATGAATCGAGTCAATGGGAGAAGTCGAAATAAATTTGGAAACTTTAAACGCTTATAACTCCGCTTATACAAAAATTTGAAGTTTTAAAAGTAATTCCATTGATTTTCTCGTAAAATTTATTTCAAGAAGCACCCCTTGAAGTTTAAAATGTGGCGAAATAAACATATACATTTGCAGTTTAAGTCAAAAATTGCATGTCCGACCTCTCTAATTGACTCTGTCCACTGTGAGGTGCCTCATTGAGGGGTTTTAGACGGCATGAAGTGACTCTAAAAGGGTCTAAAAGACTCCACCAGCTTCAAATAGGGATTCGAGGGGACTTTCTTGGCTCCCAAAAGGGGCTGGGGCTTCCTCTGTTGAATTGTCTCGAGAGCAATTTTGAGCCACTCCAATCGAAAAGTTGATCGATATACAACTTCAAAGATGAAGTAATTATTCAGAAAAATCCCTCGTATCTTCTGAAGAGGATGAAGTCAGTCTCNNNNGGTCCTCAAAAAACTCATGAGTCGAGCGGATAATCTGGTAATGATTGTAAGTGCTTCTTTAACCCAAGGAGCGATACCACTATTCCAGCTTTCCTGTGGTTAAAATTGCCTACCTTCGGACATTGAAGGAAAACTTAACTCAAGCCCACATAATCGGTGACCGGCACTTTACAGATGTTCCTCTCGTTTGTTTGGGAGGATTTTCATTGTCCAAAAAATTGAAAATTAAGAAATTTATGCTTATTTTGATTGATTCGTGTTATAATCAGGCCGTAATTCAACGAACATTTTTAACGATTTTTACATTATCATGAGTCAAAAAATTAGATTTCGAGATTTTGACAAAATACTCTTTAGTTCTTTGAGCAATATGTTTAATTTTTTAAAGAACAAGTGAAGGGGGGAGGGGCAGCAAAACTATCGTGAAACTGACAACGTCGTGTGGCGAAGTTGTCGCCAACTGGAGTGGTCGTAATGGCCAGCGTTGCGTCGCCACTGGGCCGGTCGAAGTCTTAACCGCGGTCAATTTATTGCGGCAGTTGACCGTTTTCCGTTGAACAGCCTTTCAGCTCTATAAATTACCACAGTTTTCCTTTTGTTCTCTGCTGGCTGACGCCAGCCTCGTAATTTTGTCTTTGAACTTTGCCTAAGCCACCATCAAAAAGTTACAAGTGTAAAATTGTTATCCGCGACATCACGCCATGTAGTTATGGATATATATATGCCGTGATAGCGAAGAGAGCAGTGAGAGTATATTTCTGTATGAGCCATGGTTAGCACATGTTTTTACGTGTCTCGAGGTTATCCAAGCATTATTGCTCTCTTCCCTATCACGGCAAAAACGTTGAGGCTAAACCGGGAACTCGGTAGAGGTTAAACTGGTGGTGCTTAATGGCTATAGAGAGACGCCAAAGATCTTCTGCAAAAACCGCTCCTCTCTTTGGATAAAATAGCGGCGGGCTGATAATTGTATTTCATCAACAAAGCTATAGACAAGGAATAAAACATATAGAAAATGGAAGGGTCTTATTGATGGAAGCGCGTGGTTACAATGTACGATGGAAATAAGTAATGGAGTAACTAACGGCAATCCACGAGCGACCCCATTGTTAGTCTAATACATTCCCTCTTAGCTTACAGTAGAACCTCCAGTTTTAATGAATAGGATCACTCAATTTTCCATTTGTCTCCTTTGTCTATCAATTTGTCCATCTTCATTATAATAAGATCTGTCCAAATACCAAGTTTCCATGATGTTTTAAGAGAAATGTCGTCTTTGAACAACACGTCGTATGACGTCATCAACCGTGGTATGACGAATACAATGGTATGTATGTATGAGCCGCTTTTACAGCGCGCTGGGGCGCTCTGCGACGCCTACCCGCCACAGGAATCTGTCATGGTATAGATCCTCCGGAAGCTTGGCATCTCTCCATCTCTTCACGGATGCCTTCTACTCATCATCTGGCTGGACGCCCTCTCCGTCGCCTACCTGGGGGGACACACTCCAATACCTTCTTCGGCAACCTGGTATCAGCCATTCTCTGTACATGCCCATACCAATGGTACAATAAAAATACAAATGGTACAAATACAATGTTTCCGCGCTTATTCTCATAAGTTCGCCTTCAATAAACTGGTAGGCAATGTGAGCGGTTCAGGAGCAGTAATGGTTGCTTGCAGCAGTTACCACAAGCTTCAACCATCGAAATGATATTCTAAGACAAGCGCACCCGACCTATAGTCAATTTTGTAATCTTCGAGTAGAGTTCAACTGGGAAACAACGAAGTTTAGCGCGAAAATCGGTTTGCCCCGTGACGCTATGCGGAGACCGTTTAAAATTAATGAAGCTGCAACGCCAGCGCAGCGTCTTCCGGACCTGGGCGCCTACTAGAGACAATAGCCAGTGGGCGATTTCCGACGTCGGGGGGGGGGGGGGGGATTTCTCCCGGACGATCCCTACGAAAGTGCGGGACCGTGAATGCAACGACCGGGTTATTTTCACAGGCCGAGCCAAGACGTGCTCACGACGAGGGCCTCATCCCATCAAAACTCCTCTACTCTCAGTCCTACACTCTCTCCGAGGAATCGACACGTAGGACTGAAAAAGTATCATCTGTGAACATCCGTGTAGGTTGTAAGCTCAGCGAAATTATAGTAACGTCCTTTGATGCCAAACTATGGGTTAACTTTTATTATATTTGGATCGAGTTTTGAAAAAAAGGAACCAAGAGCACTGCAATGCTGCTGAAATTGTGCAACTTCTTTTGTCTTGGAAGAAAAACCTGATCATCTCTAAACATATTCTACTTTACGCGCTAAAAATTGTAAATTTAAGACAAAAATTACCATGCAAATTCCATTTATTTGCATGATTACAGTATAGTTATATTGCAAAGTATGGAGTTGCACAATCATAGCAATTTGGTAATGCTCCTGGTTCCTTTTTCCAAAATGCAATCCATTTTATTATGTTCTTTTCCTGGTAAAAGTTTGCTGAAGGTGCTGCGATTCAAAATACCATTGGAATTCTTATGGCCGGCTATAGAAAACTATAGAAAATCAAATGGCTGATCATGGGAACCCTGGTAAAAATTGATGAAAGGAGCTGCGTTTCAAAATATCATAGGAGTTCTTAAATACGACTAAAGAAGACGCCGGGCTGTATACGAAGCTATAAAAAAGTATACAGTCGGGCTATAGTTCCTATCGCCGGGCTTTACACTTTATCGCCATTGGCTATAAAAGGCTATCAGAAATTGTGTAGAAATTCGTGCGCTTTGGAAATCATTAAGTTTGCTACGGAACTACCTTAATATTTACAAAACACACATTATATTTTCCTTTAAAAAATTTTTTTATTCATCAATTAAAATGAGAATAATCCATACAGAGTGTGCAAACATTTCAAAATCATGACTTGAAAAACGCTGACTCCGCGAGACTAAATATTAGAGCCTAACACAAAGCGGAGCGGCGACGCACTGGCGCCTACAAACCTAACAGGGATACTTCACGCATTGCGCAATGCGTGAAGTATCCCTGTTAGGTTTGAAGGCGCCAATGCGCGTTTCGCGCTCTCTGCCCACCCGCCGCGGCGTCTGAAGCAACTATTTCACACCAGATGTATTGCACAGTATCATAAGAAATTGAGGGCGCTCCAACATATTAAGAATGACAGGCATCCTTCAAAAGTACGGAGCTTTCCTCGCAAAATAAATCAAGATACTACGGCACAAAAAGAGAGCGGTAGTCCAAAAACTAACTAAATCCTAGTATCCGTATTTTGTAACGTTCAGCATAAACTTTATCGTCTGGCTGTTGCTTAATCGCCATCGGCTATGAAAGGCTATAAGAAATTGTACAGCCGGCTACAGAAGCTATTGGAAATCTTACAGCCGGCTTTAGGTCTATAGTATTTTGGAACACACATTCTACAGCCAATTTTTACCGGGGAAGCAAAGAAAATCATACAGCCAGGCTATACGAAACAATAAAGCATTATACAACCGGGCTATAGTTCCTACCGCCGGGCTACACATTTTATCGCCTGACTAAAGCGTTATTGCCATCGACTATAAAAGGCTATAAGACATTGTATAGCCGGTCATAGAAGCTATAATAAATCTTGCAGCCGGCTATAGGTCTATGGTATCTTGTAACACAGATCCTACACAGCCAATTCTTGCCAGGGCTCGTTGTATAAACTGTAAAATAACTTAAATTTCCTGTTTCTGGAATTCATTCGGGCATTGCCAGCAGAATTTGGGTAATTTCGGCCGAGGACTTCCAAAAAGCACCGCTGATGACGTCATCTATACAGCCATGCTAAGGAGGAACGCCGTATGAACCTTCGTGCGTTGCCAAATTTCTTTTGACAAACTACGAATTTTCAGGAAACCTCGTGAAAATTTTCTGTCCAATTTTCCAGAGAATTTAATTCGCAATGTGATCTAAAGTATCAGAGAATCTCACGTAGAAATATGCATTATTTGTCTCAAAAATTAATATTTTAAGAGGGGGAATTTGGCGATTCGGATGTTCGTACGGAGTTTTTCCTTAGCACAGCAGTTTACACCCAACGATAGCACCGTTCATCTTTAAACGCTTTCATTTGACGGACACACTTTTCAATTTTTTTGGGTTGCGTCTACATGGAAGGAAATATTTTTGCGCGAGCAACGGTTCGCATTTGCAATGCAAATCAACTTTTCACGGGCTGGATCCTTTCGGGAAGCGGACGTCGTCTTGCCGGGAATCCGGATGCGTGGCCGGTGCATCGGCTATCGATGCGTTCACATTTGAAGGTACGGTAGAGAATCGATTATTAAGGTACATCTGGTAATCGATCCTTTTCCATTGGTTCAAACGGGAGGTCGATGCGATTTCCGCCGAACGCGGGACGCCGCTTCTTGAATGGGCGTCTGATTAGCGAGACAAATCGGGATCGGGGCGCGAGACGCGAGCGTGGGCGCGGCGCGGCCGAGAGCGAAACTGCACGCTGCGAGCGCGAATTAAAAGTGCATTATTCACAATCCAATCCAATCCGTCGATCGGCTCCGCTTGCCACCCGTCTTCTTCGCGACCCGATGCAGCTGCATTGGAGCCGTCGTACGCTCCTCGTCAATGTCAGAACGTTGCCGCGTACGGAAGCGCAGAGAATAAGGAGCCATTCATAAAAACGTAACGCTAAATTTTGGGTTTTGCGACCCCCTCCCCTCATGTGACGTAGATTCTTATCCTTTAACTAGAGAACCTATGTAAGGAGAATACGGACCTGTCGGTAATTTTCCCGGTAGTGGCCTCAAATTCTCATNTCTGATTAGCGAGACAAATCGGGATCGGGGCGCGAGACGCGAGCGTGGGCGCGGCGCGGCCGAGAGCGAAACTGCACGCTGCGAGCGCGAATTAAAAGTGCATTATTCACAATCCAATCCAATCCGTCGATCGGCTCCGCTTGCCACCCGTCTTCTTCGCGACCCGATGCAGCTGCATTGGAGCCGTCGTACGCTCCTCGTCAATGTCAGAACGTTGCCGCGTACGGACGCGCAGAGAATAAGGAGCCATTCATAAAAACGTAACGCTAAATTTTGGGTTTTGCCACCCCCTCCCCTCATGTGACGTAGATTCTTATCCTTTAACTAGAGAACCTGTGTAAGGAGAATACGGACCTATCGGTAATTTTCCCGATAGTGGCCTCAAATTCTCATGGAACTGACGAGTAGATCTGCAGGAACAGGTTCCACTCGGCCTTAATCCCTGAAAATTTGAAAAGCCTGGGGCAAGGATGTCCCTATCGCCCTGCTGTCTACCTACAATAAATTTACTCTATAGATGGCTCTAGGTTCCTGACGGAACAGGAGCCAATATGCCAGCCCCCCCTCCAAAAAAAAAAAAAAAAATTGAGGTTAGGTGATTGAGCTCTCAGGGCCAAAAAGGACAGCCAACCTATGACTTCTAATTATCCAGAGTGATTTGTTAAAATAATTATTACTACCTGTTGTTTGTAAAGCACGCACTCGACGTAGTTTTTGTATAAATTTACTTATTTTGGTAAAATCACCTTAATCACCGAATCGCGAACACACATATCATTCTCCAGGAGTTGAATTCCCGTTGTATAACTCACTTTCACTGTGACATTTTGATGAGAATACATATTGAATAGTGATGTATAATTAATACCTCGTCTAGTAGCCCATTTCGGACACCTGCTCTGCCGTGCTGAGGAAGAACGCCGTAAGAAAAATCAAGAGCTTCTGAATTGCCCCGGGTAAAACATGTGTTTTTGAGAACGATGAGGCATATTTTTCCTTGAAATTTTTAGACATTTAAGACAAAATTGCGAACAAAATTGTCTGAAAAAATTGAAGAAGAAAAATTGAGGATTTCCCAGTAAATTAGGGTTTTATTGACGGGAAAGTCTGAAGGCTCATACGGCGTTCTTCCCTAGCACGGCAGTGGAAATCCTCCATTATCACGAGTCCCTCCGTGGGGATGGCAACATTGTCGGTGCTCTTGACCCTGGCACAGCGCTGCACCGCCTCCGCAACTCACCAGCTGCAGCGCCGTAATTGATGCGAAAAAAAAGGGACTTGCTCCGCGAATTTGATAAATTAACGAGGTTGGCTCATTAGGGAGTCCTGCCCCCCGCCCCCTCCTCCTAGTCTAAGAAAGCCCTATCCCCCGCGGGAACAATGGGCCGCGGATGGCATATTGTCTCAATCTCGCCCCCTCGCCCCCCCCCCCCCNCGTTCACCCAACCGGGAGTGAGTGCCAATGCCCCGCGAGTTCACTTCCCGATCGGAGCTCGTGTCGATGCACTTTCGGCAGCGGTAGGTTTACGACGTGTCCTCATCCTGTTTGGCTCCGGTGGCAAACTGGTACAGTTACAATGGCCCCGGGGGGCGATTATTGAAATTGATAGACAAAGCTATAGACAAAGAGGAAAAAGAGACATGGAGGGGTCCTATTGGTGAAAGCGTTCTGTTCCAATCGACAAAAGAAGTAAGGTAATAGACTAACTAAAGGCAACCCACGAAATACCCTACAGTTAGTCCATCAGTTTCTCGTTTAGTCTACAGGAAACACCTATTTCAACAAATAGGATCGCTCCATACTCCCTATGTCTTCTTTGTCTATCGCTTTGTCTATCACTTTCAATAATTAGCCCGCTGTTGCAAACTTCAACTAGAGCCAAAAAGAAGAGTTGTTTCTTTTAGCGAATGGCTTAAAAATCACGATAAGCGCGTCGGGAAAGTCTGAAATACTCTCCTAACTTCACAATCAGCGTAAGAAATATGCGTTTTTTTAAGCCTGTTTCGATGAGTGTCATAAGGACTTCATTTTGGAATCAAGAACTAAAATTTCTGACCCATTTTTAAAAGCACTAATCTTCAAAAGAAACTAATGACAATGGGCCTGTTGCAAACTTTTGCTAGAGCAGAATGAAGAGTTGTTTCCTATAGATAATGCCTCAAAAATCACGATGAGCGCATCGGCAAAGTCTGAAATGCACTCATAACTTCACAATCTGCATAAGAAATTTGCGTTATTTTGAGCTTCCCGCTTCAAAAACGATACTACTGCACAGGTGAACATTTTGTTAGAGGAGTCGCTCCATCGTCGGCAATATTCATCATGGCCGACGCTTGCGCAGTTCCTCCCGTAATTCGAGGAGAGTTCAAGGTCAATTAAGGCGGGCGAGGAAAATATGAACGTAAACACGCCGATTGTTATATGGTTTAATCCTGTTCAAGTGTTATCTCGGCCCATCACACGTGTTTTGGCGGACTGGCGTCGGCCATGATGAGTATTGTCGCCAATGGAACGACTCCTCTAACAAAATGTTCACCTGTACCGTAGTATCGTTTTCGAAGCGGGAAGCTCAAAAAACCGCAAATTTCTTACGCAGTTTGTGAAGTTATGAGTGCATTTCAGACTTTGCCGATGCGCTCATCGTGATTTTTGAGGCATTATCTGTAGGGAACAACTCTTAGTTTTGCTCTAGCAAAAGTTTGCAACAGGCCCATTACGTCGTTTCTAAAGTGAACTGGACATTGTAGTTCTTCGTTGAAAAATGCGGTTCATATGTCCTATTGTCCAAGCGATCAATGATGTGAGCCTCGGGGTGTACAGTAACACTGTGTACAGTGTGATTGGGTGTACAGGGCCTGGTGCAAACTTCAAGTACAGCAGAAAGGAAAATTGTGCCTTACAGAAAATTTACTTTATATTCAAGAGGAATTAATTTAAAAAAAATGTCAAGTTTCATTGTTGCTTAGGTCAAATACGGTAACAAAAGTAACAAAAAAACAAATAAAGTAACAAAAGATGAAGAACTAAAATTATTTATTTGCAAGGTACCTGATGCGTACTCCGAAGAGTGCGTTTACGTCATTCAGAGTATTTTAACAACGCGTATTTACTTCGCGAAGAAGAATTTGCTTGGACAAATAATTGAATACCACACAGAATCATACATAGCGACCTAGAAAAGTGAAAAGGGAGTGAAAATCGCTGCGACGCTTTAAACAAAGTTGTTGAGTTGGACTTTTTCTTGCTGTCGAGAGCGGAGTCAGCAGAACGGAACCCCAGATCAATCGCAAATAACAGTAAAGTCATCCAAGCTGGCCATTAAAGAATGACGTCATTTTTTGCCAATAGGCTCACGTCGAAACAATCAGTGCTGCGCGGACAAGCTATGAAAAGTTTTCTTCTGAATCCTGAATCCAAAGCAGCGGGTCGATTATTAAAAGTTTAAAGCAGCACGATTGAGTATCGAAATGCGACATATTGCACGGTTAAAATAGAGCTTTGGCTTGTGTTGTCGTATCAACATAGCTCGTTAAGGAGGGATTGAAAAAAAAATTATCTGGAATCCTTGAAAATGCCGAAGGCTAAAATTCATGCTAGGCATTTTTCCAAATGCTTCGGAATGGAGTCATTAATTCTATCTTATTGTTAGTTTAAAATTCTAGAATTTTTCCTGAGCTTTGACTAGAAAGTTATCCAAGTACGTAAGGTAAAATCCCTTCGTCAAACATATGGGATCCTTTCATAATTGTTTTCAGAGTAAATGTTTATACGCCAAAGCCAATTGATGCCTCATAAAATACAGGCTGTTTAAAAGTTTCCTAGAGAAAAATAGTGAGAACAATTTTGCTTCATCTTTGAAAACATTAGTATTTTGATAAATATTTCCATTTTTAAAGCCATTATACTAAAAATCTGCATCGAAAACATGCATTACTTGTTAGGTCTTTATAATGTAACTATCTACCTACGTATTTGACACGGTGCCTCGTTCGACTTTTAGAGCGCGACACCGATACATACGCTCATTGATTATACATAAAGATCGCTCATTTTTCTTGTTTGCCCGCGGATTTTATTTCTTTAATTGCCAAAAGTATACAAGGTTAGTGTCACAAAGTGAAAAAAACACTGTGTGAAGTATAAAAACACCTGTAACTTTCAATTCCGAAGTATCGTGGTTTTATAGGAGATAAACAGAGAAAATGGAACTTTTATTACATGCAAATTTAAAAAAATCTATACATAAGTCCTTGTTGCTTCCTTGTCGTGAGTATTATCAGCTTTCGTAATACCAGAAAGCCTTAATATACTACCACTGCTACATACTGTATCTTCTGCGGTTTGGAGCAACAGATGTGATCTACTTTGTTGCTAGACAATCTATCATATCTAATTGAGCCGCTTGTCGACATAACCGCTGGAGTAGACTTAAACTTAGAATAGACGTTGCCAGAATGGCCGCATTAGAACTATCGAAGACACTCCAACCACGGAACCCTAACAAACGGTTATTTCTATCAACTGCTGCACTTGTCACAAGTTACCTGAACCGAGAAGTTTTCGAGTTAAATATCAATCTGCTTCCTTTTTTAACGTATATGTGCGTATTTGTGCGTTTTTCTATCGCAGTTTTCCGGAGAATACTAGAGAAAAGGATCTTCGATCCAGAGTCCAACTAAAATACTCTTGGCTCAATCGGATTTCGACTTGAATCAAAAGGAAATCCGCCTAAATTGAGAGGCTTGGCTCTCGATTCGAGTAAAATTGATCGAACCAAGAGTATTTGCACTTGTCAGGTTTTTTAAGAGTGGACTCTGGATCCAAAAGACTTTTCCTTCCCCACTGAAAAAAAATAATCTTAAATTTGCCACCAAGAACTATTTTTTCTTAAATAAAGAATTTCGCAGCTTAATATAAACCACTTTTTTGCTTAACCCAAGCATAATTTTCCTTGTATGAAGAAAAATTCAGCTTGAATCAAGATAAAAAAATCCTTGGCGGCAAATTCAAGAATCGTCATGCTTGAGCCGAGCACATTTTTTTTCAGTGCAGTGTAAGTAGAATTCAGCCGAGAATTCCTGGGCACCGCCCGAGAAAGTTCCAGTTCCCTGAAACCGAAAAGTTCCTGCACACTCTCCGAATAAAGGCACTCTGTGGCAACGCAGTGCGTATCAAGCGGCAAAGAGCAAATCATCCGGTGCATTTAATTACACCGTGAAACTGAGCCGCATAGGCGCCGCGCGGATTAAACTGAACGTCGATCACACGGCGAAATCGAACTATCTCGTTTTATGACTCATTAATGACACGATCCCGCCGCAGCCGCACTACTGAACTATATTCTCACTCCTCTCATCGCGCTCGTATCTCGCAGACGTCGCGCCGCACAGTAAGACGGCCCCTAAGAAAGCTCGGACACGAAATTCGTAACTTGAACTCAGAATTTTTCAAGTATACTTTGTCAAATTTCCAACAGTAAGGGATGGTGCTTCAAGAAAATTGTACAGGAAACCTAATGGAGCCACTTCAATGTGTTGTATCAACGAAGATGAGAGCTTTTAAAGTTTCCGAATCATGATTAATTTCTCTCGTCGACCCGGTCCACTGTGCGCCGCGTCGCGGCTATGACCTTAAATAGATCGTCCATGAATGACAGCCGCATTGGCGGGAGACCCGTGCCCCGTGCGGTGGGGAGCTCTGCCGTGCTATAAGGAAAAACGCCGTATGAGCCTTCAGGCGTTGCCAACTTTTCTAAGGTAAAACACGAATTTCCTGGTAAACTCATGGACATTTTCCCTCCAATTTACCAGATAATTTTATTCGCAATTTCACCTAGCGTCCCTAAAAATTTCAAGGAAAAATATTAATGACTTTCCTCAAAAATAAACATTTTATCGAGGGAAATTTGGCAACTCTCGAATGTTCATACGGCGTTCTTCCTTAGCACGGCAGGACTTACCTGATAACGATTTTATGATCTTGCGCTTGTGGTTAACGTAACGCAGTGCCTTGTGCGTAAACAGTCGTTGAATTTAAAGCCCTCGGGTTTGAAGGCGTGCGAATGCACTTTGGAGGCGGTTTTAGGGCATGGCAATGGTGCGGTTACAAATCTCATATTGACAAGCCTAGCTGCAAATCGGACTTTTCTAGCCTGAAACTCTCGAAAATAGCCCGATTCCCCTGGTAAAAATTGGCGATAGGAACTGCGTTTCAAAATACCATAGGAGTTCTTAAAGCCGACTAAAGAAGGCTATTGAAAATCATATAGCTGGCTGTAGAAAGCGGAGCAAATCATATAGCCGGGCTATACGCAATGCGTGAAGTATCCCTGTTAGGTTTGAAGGCGACAATGCGCGTTTCGCGCTCTCTGCCCGCCCGCCGCGCCGCGCCGCAGCGTGCCACGAGGTCTGAAGCAACTATTTCACACCAGATGCATTGCACAGTATCGTAACAAATTGAGGGCGCTCCAACATATTAAGAATGACAGGCATCCTTCAAAATATCATAGGAGTTCTTAAATACGACTAAAGAAGACGCCGGGCTGTATACGAAGCT
The DNA here is from genome assembly GCF_001854935.1 of Bemisia tabaci. Classification (NCBI taxonomy): domain Eukaryota; kingdom Metazoa; phylum Arthropoda; class Insecta; order Hemiptera; family Aleyrodidae; genus Bemisia; species Bemisia tabaci. The sequence continues at coordinate 3,900,538 of NW_017566728.1, forward strand.
ATAAAAAAGTATACAGTCGGGCTATAGTTCCTATCGCCAGGCTTTACACTTTATCGCCATTGGCTATAAAAGGGTATGAGAAATCGTGTAGAAATTCGTGTGCTTTGGAAATCATTAAGTTTGATGCGGAACTACCTTGATATTTACAAAACACACATTATATTTTCCTTTAATACATATATTATTCATCAATTAAAATGAGAATAATCCATACAGAGTGTGCAAACATTTCAAAATCATGACTTGAAAAACGCTGACTCCGCGAGACTAAATATTAGAGCCTAACACAAAGCGGAGCGGCGACGCACTGGCGCCTACAAACCTAACAGGGATACTTCACGCATTGCGCAATGCGTGAAGTATCCCTGTTAGATTTGAAGGCGCCAATGCGCGTTTCGCGCTCTCTGCCCACCCGCCGCGGCGTCTGAAGCAACTATTTCACACCAGATGTATTGCACAGTATCATAACAAATTGAGGACGCTCCAACATATTAAGAATAACAGGCATCCTTCAAAAGTACGGAGCTTTCCTCGCAAAATAAATCAAGATACTACGGCACGAAAAGAGAGCGGTAGTCCAAAAACTAACTAAGTCCTAGTATCCGTATTTAGTAACGTAAGATACGTACGTAGTACGTAAGATACTACGGCACAAAAAGAGAGCGGTAGTCCAAACACTAACTAAGTCCTAGTATCCGTATTTCGTAACGTTTAGCATAAAATTTATCGTCTGGCTGTTGCTTAATCGCCATCGGCTATGAAAGGCTAAAAGAAATTGTACAGCCGGCTTTAGGTCTTTAGTATTTTGGAACACAGATTCTACTGCCAATTTTTACCAGGGTTTTCATTGAAAACAAAGTTGTCAAAGAAGGCATACTGGGCCGGGTCAGCCGGGCCCCTGGCACCCGTAGGCTTTTTTCTTATTCTAGATCATTTAGGGGTTTTTAGAGTCTAAAAGACGGGTTTATAGAGGCCCTCAGATGAGAATTTCGGGTGTCACGGGGTCCTCTCATTTTAAGATTTGGGATCCTTAAATTTTAAGATTTGGGGTCCATAAATTTTAAGAATGGCTAGCACCCCAGGTTCTTGAGCTAATCCAGCCCTGAAGTCATGACAGAATCTGGTGGACCTGCGTTGAACAGGTCTGCTTTTAAAAAGATAAAAAGCTGCCTTTTAAAGGTGGCCATGTTCTGAGACATTGGCATACAATCAGAAAAAAGGAAAACCAAACTGAACGGGAAAATGAACTGTGTCTTGGGCACACGACGCTGCATCGGCCGGATACGATGATACAAGTCTGAGGGGTGGTATTAAAAGCTGATTTTTTTTTTTAACTCATTACGGCAAGACATATTATTGAATAATGCAGCCAAATGAGAGGGACAAGATTCAGATGGAAAATAAACAAACTTACCCACGGGTTGTGGGCGTGCGATAGTGCCGGACAGTAAACTGGACTCACCTGGAATATAAAAAACAAAAGCAATTAGCTTATAAGTTACATGTAATTTTGTTCCATTTTTATTTCGCTTTTCTTATCTTCACTTTGCGAGTGGTTTTACATTGTTACTCTCTTGATTTATTGGTATTTTATTTTTTGCGAGCATACTTTTTTTTTTTAATTTTTTGTTTTGGTAACCGCAAAAAAAAGTGGCGAATCTTCTATAAGAGATGACAGCTTAAAATCCGTCCGACTCCCACCCATTTTGCACTACCCCACCCATTCCGCACTACTCCACCCATTTCGCACTACCCCATCCATTTTGCACTACCCTATTCATTTCGTACTACCCCACCCATTTCGCACTAAGTCTTATTTTTCTACTTTCGTCCTATTTGCATATTCGTATATTTCGTATTCAGCATATATTCTCGAGAATTTCCTAGACAGTCAGTAATGCACCCGACGTCCATGCTGACGTCTTTATTATCTACTTTTTCATCCTTCTTTCAAATAGGTACTTTTACGGATAAGCCAGAAATAGCAATTTCTAATTGGGAAATGCAGTTCAATTACTCTTCCGCGTTTCTCAGCGCTCGTAGTTTCCGGCCTTCAGCTCGACAATCAGTCCTGCGTCAGCTCACCCTCTCAAGTTCTGTTCTTCGAACCCCGGTGCTCGCTGGGAAGTGAAAATGGAAACGCAGTGGCGTGATCCAGCGCAAGTGCTCATCGCGAAGACGCGCCACCGCGGCGGCCTATATTCGAGCAGAAATTTCCTCTCGACTTCGCGGAAAAGTGCCTGTGACTCGTGGAGGCAAATGACGACCCCCCTCGCCCCCCAGACATCCAACCCCCCCCCTCCCCGGGTGACACAGTCTGTCCTTACCACCGAACACCATCGACTACCATGTCGACCGTCTGATTGTGTGCCACGTTTGTCGGATCGTCATCATTAAGGCGAGTTCAGGGTAAAGTCGAGTTCTGAGTTTGATGGTCTCAGGCAATTTTTACCATCATCAGAAGAGCATTTTTACCATCATTTTTACATCAGAAGAGCGAAGAATTGAACAGCCGATCCATATGGAGGACACTTTCTCACATAAGAATATATGCATAACAGGGCTCGCGTCAAAATGCACATAGTTCTGTTTGGCAGAAATACGTCAATATATTCGGTTTGATTGAATTCCTAGAGTTGACAACACTGAGACAGACCGAGCGCGTCGAACACTGCCGACATAAGATTCGCACTGGACCCGGATCGGGCCAACCGGCTGCTGCAGCTTACAACCGCGAAAAATGCAAAAATTATGCAACTACCACACAATATGCACGGTTACCAGATGGTCAGCAAAAACCATGGGATTCCGATCCAAAAGATCGAGAAAATAAGCAGTGCTAGAATACACTTTTAACTAACGGCCTGTGGCCGCTACGCGGCCGCCAACCACTGAGAAAAGCTACAAGTAAAAATAGTAGAACAACCAAGTTCAGGAGATGAATGGATTTAAGCCGACGGGTGCATGCGAAAGAGAGCATATTAGTCTGAACCAATTTTTATGTTTTATTTTAGTACACCGTTTTTAAAAAGCAACACACAGACACTGTCGAGTCATCTTCACAATGCCTTCATACCCGTGGTCGAGTAGTTATCGCAAATAACTCTCGCACTGCGTTAAATGCAATGCGAGAAGTATTCATGCAGTCTTGTAGGCGCTAACAGGCGTTTGACACCGACAGCACTGTTTGGCGTAATGCGTAAAGTATTCCTACAGCCTTGCAGGCGCTGATATGAGTTTGACACCGACCGCACCGTGTTCGGCGCGATTATTCGAACTCGCGTTGGGATGATCGCGGCATTAAAAGTGGGGCTCAAAAGGCCCATGTTGTGTTTCGACACCGTATGAGCAGTCCAACGTTGCCTCGTTTCTCCCGATAAAACATTTTTTCTGAGGAAAGTTAGACAAGTTTTCTATAATCGCTTTTTTACTAAAATCACAAATATTACAGTCATTCGCCTTCTGAACATCGCGCTAAACCAAAATACGTGATACAACTGTTTCAACTCCTGAGCCGCTCAAATTGCATCTAGCGAGTTGGAGGCAAATTTGATTTCTCGTCCCCGTTTTTAGATATTCAGATATAAGCGGAAGAGCGGGGCAATAACTGATGTAATTTTGCGACTTGGGATTTAACCATTGGCGAATCCAGACTTTTTAAACGGGAAAGGGGGAGGCAGGAAGGATCCGGGGAGTTTCTCACAGAAATTTTTAAGACATTTGAAGCATCAAATCTGCAGTTTGAGTCAATTTCGTCATGAGTAATGACCAAATGTGAGCGTTTTTCCTCTTCTTTCCTCCGTTCCCTCCTTTTCTCTTTTCCCTATTTTCCCTCCTTCTCTCTTTCCCCCTTTTTCCCTCCGTTTTTCGGACATACGGGATGGGAGGGGTGGTATGACCCGTACACCCTCCTCCACTGGATACGCTTATGAAATTGAGTTACGATTCCTCCGTTTTGGAGACGACGAATTTTTCGCTCCTCTAACGTGATGCCGTAACTGTTTTTCAGTTGAGCCTTAAACCCATGTAAATGCAAGATTTCTGAGTCTCACATGAAAACGGATCCCCTCACGTTAGAGGATCGAAGAATTTTGGCACTTTCCCGGCTCGAGATTTAAGATGAGGACCCCCTGCGACTGGGATTCGGAGAAGCTCGCGCGGCCGAAAGGCAATCGTCCAGGTCATCGACCCACCTCGCCGGGATCGGGCGATCCGGCCGGTTAGTGTCGGCGGCGGTCAACGATCATTCATCGACGGATAAACAGACCCCGCCGCGATTGCAGTTTCGGAGGAAACGAGTGGCATGTTGGACGATGATGAACTGGTCGGTTGAGTGGTGACTTCGACACTTCGCACTTGAACATACACCCGACACCACGCGTCCACTGGGAGCAAATGCAGCCAACCGAGCGAAGGGAATCCGAGGATTGGCAGCGTGCTTGACTGAGTCGCTGGGTGGATAGGGGGCACCCCCCCCCCCCATTGCCCGTTTGCCCGAAAAAAGAAATGTGAAAAAGGAGTTTAAAAAAAGAGAGAGAAGAAGGAAGGACGCTTAAATTTGGTACTTATTCATGATAACTGCATTAGATGAACATTGAATTCGCCAGTATAATATGAATCACAAAATTACTCATGAGCATTCTGGCTTTCTTTGTTCTTGAAGTTCACTGCAGACGCGTTTTGCACTCCCCCCCCCCTCCTCCCCCATATGGGACTAATTCAGTGCTGACATCTAACACAAAAACGCTAAAAAATCAAATGAAGGTCCTCCCGAAATTGGATGTAGATAATAAGTTTGTATCACATTTTTAAAAGAAACAATTAGAATGAGAATAAAAAATTGACCGATTAGTGAGCTCGCAGCGCACATCTAACGAGATCTTGTTAAGCTCATTGGGTCAAAAATGTGCTATTCTGCGGTAATTTTTGACGCCATGTGAAAGCCTCTCCAATGTTTGAGCCATTACCCATTTCCATGGCTCCAGAAATTATGGTGGCAAACGGTAAGGGCTATCTCATCGTAACTACTCTCTTTTTTTTAAAGAAAAAAACAAAACCGTTTCAATAGCGTAGGTATCTATAAAATCAGTGGAGTACTCTTGACTTGTTCCTTTAACCTTTTCAGTTTTGTACTGAGGCCATCGATTACACGACCAAACAGCGATTGAAGTCTAATAAAAATGCATGGCTGATAATGCATAATGTACAATTTGGCAAACATCTGCATGAGCACTCGTGGTTATGGTAGATGACACTTGCATACATGCTTCTAAGAGATCAGAGATCGGATTATTCTCTCTCTTTAAAGTTGCAAATCACGCGCAATCAGTGGCATTTGCAAATCAGCGCAAGTATGAGTGATTTGACAGAATCGTACTTGAACACAGTGCATTTTATTAGCTACGTGGTCTGAAGAAACTAATTGTGGCTTTATTTGCTGGAGATGATATGCGTCGTCAAAAATACCGCCGCGCTCAAGAAAAACACAGAAATAGCATCAGATTTTGCCGCATTTCATCCTGTGAGATACGAATTTTCTGAAAATGATGAATTTATTCCTTAAATTTCTCATAAAATTTTACTGGCGATTTGATCTGGCACCTTTGAACTTTTCGAGGAGAGTGATTCTTAACATTTTTTAAAACTGAACCGATGAACCGTATCTGGATCGTACTGAAGGAACCTTAATTGGAACCGAAGAAAATTCGGCAACATTGGAATGATCATACGGCGTTATTCTTTACCGCGGTATAATAATTAACCATGTAGTAGACCATATGGTCAGAGCTCAAGAGATAGAGGGCTTGTCTTTTCCTGTTTCGCCCACGGAATTGCTTTTCATTGCCCCTGACGAGGGTTTAATAGCCACATTATGAAAAGAAAGATATACTTAAATATTGTTACTAAACAGACTAAATCAGGTAATACCTATTGGTAATGTTCAAAAAATTGTTAGCCTGCCACCGAAATTGCAGGTCCAATATTCTTGAACGTAATTTTACTACAGTAAAGACTCTGAGTCAATAACTTTTACGGAGACTAGAGTAGTGAACTTGAAACATTTCTAAGCGTTGATCGATCATAACGGGTCAGAATTAGAGGGAGCTGACAATGAGTTATGAAGGATCTGTTCAGCGTAAAAGGTTGATAGACTCTAGATTTATTTTGAAGGCTATCGATTCGATCGATAGCTAAAAACGTGAACCGATCGACACCGATTCGATCAAAAACTTTTCGAAAAACGATGTCAATTTGACCGACATGAATCAATGGAAAAGTAAAATCGAAAACCGATCGGATTCGATCGATAACTGGAGGGTAAGGATTTGATCGACATGACTCGATTGAAGAGTGAAAACTCGATCGATCGTCGTGAACCGATCGACCAATTATTATATAAAAATTGTCTCGATTTGATATGAATCGATTGACGGTATTAGATCCACACCGATTCGATCGACAACTCTATGAGTGAAGACAAACCCGCGAATGGATCAAAAACTCCGTGAATAGATCGACAACTCTGTGAATTGATCGACAAATCCCCATCGATCGAATCGGTGTCGATCGGTTCACGTGATCGAGTCAAGTTTTTATTTTTCGATCGATTCGTGTCGATCGTATCCATATTCTCCATTTACTTTTCCCATAGAAAGGTGCTCAGAACTCTCAAACAGGTGTTGCCTCATTCTCCAAACGCACTAGAAAATTAAGCCATGCCGTGTGACGAAGACATCAGTTGGTCGCTTCTCCTGTAAAATTAATTTCGTGGACTTACACCTAGCAGAGCCCATTCCGGAGTTAGTCCGACTCCTGCTCTGGTGTATATTGATCAGCGTCTCGGAACACCCAAGTGGACAAGGCACTCTTGGGGATCTCGATCAATATTGATTCGGAGCCGTCATTCAATTTTCCACTCTAGGTGCCACCGAGGAAGCCGCGATCCATCACCCGGCCTATGAGGGGTCGTAAATATCAATGACCAGTGGCAGGCGGAATTGAATTGTAACGACTTCAATTGAAGGCATGAGCCCGGCGATGGATGGGAAGGCAGTCGATGACAGAGGCACATCCAACAAAACGCCGAGCCCTCGGGGTCCGGGCGTCGTTGGGCCCCGCCGCGATGGATAGCGCTCTCTGATTGCATAATGCAGCCTTCCCATGCATCCCCGCGAGAAGTGCTTTAATTCAATTAAAACTCCGTGCATAAAACTTCATTCTCCTCACGCCGTAAAAATGGACGTTCGTTAAGGCACAAGTCGGCACTGTAGTCGCGTCTATGGAAAAATCCATTGTTCTCTCCAAGGCCGAGGAAAATGAAAAAAGACCTGTTCAATTAAGGGCAATTTTCTGACCCATCAGGGCGTCGAATTTCAAAATGCCTTTGGAACCTCGCATAGACTATCCTCTTTGGCACGCAAGTGTCCGATCGTCAAAGTATGTGAAACACTGGAGGCGCGCAAAAGTTTCACCCTTATTTTTAAGGTCAGTTGGACAGTGGTTTTACGATTTCTCCCACGAAATGACATTTTGCCGGTCTTTTTCCGCACCAAAATATTTAAAACTAATTTTTGATAAAAACAACATATTTTATAAATCAATATAAATATTTGTCCATGTACGAGCGCATACGCTTGAAGCAACTTCTACTTTAGTTATGTGCCGTTAGTTCGTCATCCGCCGGACGAAGAAATGTAACTCCATTCCAAGGTTGCCAAATTGACTCAAATAATTCATTTTTTTACAATAAAGCACCTGTGCAAGTTTTATCCAAAATTTAGCTGATTTTTGCTGGAAATCAGAGGAAAAATCAGTGAAATTTTCAGTAAAAGATGTCAATGATTCCCCTGGTGAAAATGCAGTTTTCGCCGGGAAATTTGGCAACATTGGTATGAAGTTACGTTCTTTCGTGAGGGAAACGACGAGTTACCTATGAACGAAAAAAAGCTACGATGAACTCTTGCCTAAATATTTTGCATGAATCGATGCATGGATTGATGGATATAATAACTAATCCGTCATTTCTCATTTTTTCTCGTTATTTTTGAGATTAGCATTCAGTCCTCCACCTCCACTACCTCCAGCACTAAGTCCCGTGAAAGTTAAGGTTTTCTTCCACAATTGGCAACTCTTGGAGGAACTTCGACTCCCGTACTAATGCTCAAATTAGAAGATGCGAGGAAATTAATAACTACCGTTGCGAGGGAAGCTGCGGAAAGAATTATAAGCGAGCAAATTCATTTAAGTCTTAAAGAGGTTTCAAGGAGATATCAGAGAGGGGTTGTGGGAAAACGTCGGACAGCAAGGTCTTGGCGTCGTAACACTTATTACATTGTGGTTCATTAAACTTCCAAGAGACTCTATTTCATACGGAAGCATTGCTTCCTCACCGTTGCCAGAGGAATCGCCATATTTTTCCAGCCGTTATAGGGAGGCTATTAAAAATGTTGAAATTGGGTCTAAACTATTTAGAATGACTGCATAGGGATATACTTTATTTTAAAGAGGTTATTTAATTATCTTGAAACATTTGGATCCGCGCGTGGTTTTGAGTAGTTTAAACTAAATTTTTCATTTGAGCCCCACCATCTGATACATCGTCGGCGAAACTCCCAAACCACTATCTCGTTTGCGCAGGGTTTAAAAATCTTCACTTCTGTTTTCTTCTTAAGAAAGAGAACAATTCAACATCATTCCTTGAAATTTTTTCAGAACTTGTTTCGTACTGAAAGGGGAGTTTTTAAGAATTGACGTTAAGTAGTACAACATTTTAAAAATAAAGTATGACAGGAAGTCTCCAACGTCACAAACCGGAATACATGGTTCGGGAGTTTCACCGTCATCATTTGTATTTATGTAGAGAGAAAATAATAATCACATGATCGAAAGAAAGTTTGCAAACGTAAAAAGTTGAACCGACTTAATGAGAAAAGGGATATTAACCATAGTCTCACAGACTCGGGTCACTTAGATGCGAATACTGTCTAAATCACAAAGAGAAAATCGACTTGATCGCAGGACATCTTTGGTACGGTGTGAACTGGCTCAAATTCTTCCCCCGCAAAGAGGGACAATAGGGGACTCCCAATGATGAAGAGGACGAATGATTTAAAGACGGCACTGTAAGATCTCTTACAAAAAGCTAAATGGGACCCCTAAAACTGTGCTTCTCATTAGCAGGGCAGCGTACAGAGGACGCCACTCGTTTCCTCGTCCATGCGATTAGAAAATTGAATGATCTCATTGGACCCATCCGTCGGAACAAGGTCTAGCAAAGCCGGATAAGTGTCACAGTGAAATGACATCATGATCCGAAAATTCCATTGAAAAACTTCGACCCCGCCGCGGCGGCGCGACGTCTTATGTTACGCCGGGTCTTTTTTCTTCGTGCTATTCACCATACAGATGCATAGCATATACACAGATAAACATATGCGTGTTCTTGTGTTATTTTTGGCGAATACAAGAACACAAAAACAACAAAAAATTGGTGTTGATTCTGGTGCAGTTTGCGGTGAATTTAGCACAGAAAACAGTGGAGAGACTGAGAAAAATTTCTCCGATTGCGATGATGGCAATCACTACTCGTTTTTTATTAATTTCTTAAAGAAAAGTAGATGGCATTTTTTCTTGAAAGTTCCAACTGGTGGCTAGGGTTATTTTGTGTTTTACATCCCATAATTACCAAACTTTTTTGTTTTACATCCCGTAATAAGTAAACTTTTATGTTGGAATTTCTCTCTGTATATAGTTGTTTCAGTGGAGAAATCACAAAGCATGCAGCAATACATTTAGGAAGCCTTTAAAGTCAATCTCTCCAAAACGCAATCGAGTTTAATTTGAGTACATTTGAAGCGTCAATCCGAACCTTGAAAATAGACCAGTAGATCAGGTATGAATTAAAACACTGCGCAACATATTTTTCCCCAGAACTTTGCTAAGAAAATGTATTACCTACACAACGAGAACTCAGGTATTCTGAGAGAGGGAATACTTTAGTACCGTGCCTGTCAGGCTCTCTATGGTCAATTGACAATTAGCATCATACAAATTTTGAAATTATAGCGAACTACTCGCTCTTTAAAGGGCATCAACACATTTTATAAAAGGATTAGAAATCACGCGTAAGAAACATTAATAATATTTTGGGCAATCGTCTGTATATTTGGCTGACAATTAAGTTTACTTGCATCTTTCTCTGGCGAATATGATTGACAGCAACGACGAAAGAATGATTTCGCAGCAATTTGAAAATACGTGATTACGGACTTAGTGCATTAAGGGGTGGTTTCTAGACTTTTTTTTTACTTTTGTTCCTTCTCTTCGTAGTTTTTACTTGAATCTTTTAAACGGCCATACTTGTATCTTGATCTTTGGTTTGCGACGAACTCATTGAAGCCCTGTCTAAAATCATTTCCCTTACTTTCAGAGCAGGAATAAGCAGATCTATGTAAGTTCTTTGTTACGTTGTCGTTGGTTTTTTCAAGCTCCTAATTTCAAAGTGTTAACCAGTTTTCTTCCAATTTCGCGAGCTCGATTTCTAATTAAAGAAATACATCTACAGGAGATGACTATCAGGCTGTTGAACTGCCACCCAGGAACTCCAGACAGTAGAATGAGGAGAGGGAATTATTTCGAAGGAAACTGAAAATAAAGATTCTTTCATCCACTGAGTCATAAATAAGGAACTTTCGAGCATTTAATTGACGGATCGGTTCGTAATGCACCGATTAAAGTGGTTTGATAAGGTCCTTATTTTGAGGCAGCGCCTGCATCTATCTGCATAATTAGGTCTTCTCCATTCATATCTTAGATGTTACCAATTTTATTGGAGAATTAATTGGCGCATAAGTCACTCCATCTCACCAACTCAGTTCACAAAGAAAAAAAAGGGGGAAATAGCATTTTGAAAATTACGCCCATAACTTGAAAGAGCAGGACTAGTTCTCCACTCTACTGCAGAACAAGATAAGTGACGGTATTGTTGCTGTCGTTGCATGCAACATATGTAACTTGATTACATTGTAAAAGGTGCTAAATAGCAGGCGAAGGACGTGTAGCATAAAAACACACCAGGTCATCGAAACCAGTTCTTAAAAAATTCAAAAACACGGCGATATGATCAGAAAAAATTTACATATTAGATGAGCAACATAATTTGTGACAATAAAGGCTGACAATTCTACAACGATTTATTAGTTAAATTCATTCAATTAATTAACCAATGTATACCTGGAGCTATTTACCGCTTTTTATGAATTTTTAACTCCTGTGTAAAAATAAATTCGTACAAAACAGCACCTCTAAACGCTTATTTATCTTATTGAAGTGAATAGTTAGGTTTCTCTTGTGAGTCCCTTAGGTGGTGACGAACGAGATGGACAGAGTACCCCAAAAATTATATTTTTTACAATTTTTTTTTAGTTATTGCGTCCTTACAATTTACGAAACAAGCACGGGTCTATTTTCGAAAAATTTTGAAAAATTGAGCCGTCTCAGTCTTGATATTTTGAGCTGTTTCTACCGAAAATTGACTCCAATTACAATTTCGAAGATGAAAGATATATTTTACATATTTAATTAGTAAAATCCCTTACATATCTAGGGAAGGGACGGGTAGATTTCTGTAGGAGGAAGCTGAGGTGTGCATACGAGTAACTTATGACCGTTTAAACTTTACCGAATGTTCACGGCCGGATTTACCTACTTGCCGCCCATGGGCCGCTTGTAATTTTCCGCCCCCTTCTAATTAGTTAAGTGAACGTGCCGGTAGAGGAGGGGTGTATGAGACGTGTTCACTAGTGTTGGGCACATTTTTTGCGAAAGCCCTTTCAACACTAAAGGAAGTTCACGGAACTTTACGCGAAAGTTAAGTTCCGTAAACCCACCTCTGTTTTGACAAGGCCTTCCATTCATAACAAACGAACGGAAAAATTATGAAAGAACAAACATAAATGTGGTTTAATAATTTTAATTCCTGCCGCTGCGCCACGCCGACCGACCTGTGTTTGGCGCAATGCGTGAAGTATTCATGAAGTCTGGTAGGCGCTATGCGTTTCACGCCGAGCGACTGCTGTTGACCGCAGTGTGTTTGACGCAATGCGTTAAGTATCCATACAGTCTTGTAGGCGCTATGCGTTTCATGCCGACCGCCGCGCCGAAGAGGGCTTCTCCTTTTCATCTCAGTCCTCGTCATCATTGCTCTCTGCGCCGCTCTGCTCAAGGTCGAATTGCGTGTTTGGTCTCTCTCTTAACTCGACTAATTAAAGGTGTTGTTTTTGGTATCACCGAAAGACGACAACATTAGATGTTTAATATACTTTTACTCTCAGGAAATGAGAGATATTGTCGCATTTTCTCGCTTGTAATTTATTTTCTGAATCCGATTTTTTTTTTTTTTTTTTTTTTTTTTTTTTTTTTTTTAATACCCACTTTCAAAAAGATTGCAAAATTTGCCGCCCCCTACATTTTGCCGCCATGGGCCGCGGCCCATGTAGCCACCCCCTTAATCCGGCCATGCAAATGTTTCCAAATAAAAAAAATGCATTCTCGGGAGAATTTGTGAAATTTTTCACACGAAAATTTCAGAGACGCTCATTAAAATTGCAAACCAAATTCTGAAAAAATTAACGGGAAAAAATATCACTGATAAAATGTGCATTTACCAAGGAGAAGTTGGTCAACCTCCAAAAACCGTTTCCCAAGTGAGGCAGCGTTTAATTAAATTTGACCGACGCGACCCGAACAGCGGGAGGGGCAAAAGCCCACACTCGTCCTAAGCCAGTAGTACAGCACTTCGTAGCCGCATGATGAACGACGCGACGTCCCAGACGCCGCCGCCGGCCGGCACGGCGCGCGGCGTCGGCATGGCAAAGGGTAAAAAAATTGTCGTATCCTGAGTGCAGCGTCTAATTGCAGGTACATATTTTATGACTTCACGATTCATTCACGGCTGTCGCCCGATGCGAGTAGCTTGCCGACATAAACACACATTTTACGGTACCGCGCGTTACGAATTACTCAAAACACGTGCACTTCCGCAAGCAATGATAGCGGTGAGAGAAAATTTGCAAGTGGAACAGACAACGGACGATGTTGCCAAACGCCTCGGAGTATGTACTAATTTACTCTCGTATAGGGTGAATCTGAGTGATCTAGAAAAGAGACCCGCATTTAAGTTACGCTGCTACACAGTCGGTGCCCTCCAGAAGCGATGATGGAGAACTTGCAGGTATCTGGGATTTTGTAAATTTCATGTTTAAAATTGAATTACTACGAGAGATGAACACGATGATATCCTTGGTTTCTAAATTGAACAATTATTGGAGGAAATACGACAAAATAACCTAATTTGCTTAATACATGTTTTTGAATGGGAAATGCATCCAGATGACGTCACAAGGTGGCATATTTCCTCACTTTTGAATACATTTTTCTACAATTTCCCATTTCAAAAAAAAAAATTATGAAAAATACTGCGAACTCACCTCAGCTCATTAAAAGCCCTCTCAGATGAAGCAATACATATTTTGTATGTGGAAATTCTCCAATGTCGTCATCATGCAGCGACTTATGTGAGAAACTGACGACCCACAACGATGGCATCAAATCAAATTTATGAGCATTTATATGATTAAATTTACAAATAAAATTAGGAAAATGGGTGCGCTAATTACTGATTACTACTTGGTAGAACGTGAAAGAGAGAGATATGTAGAGTGACAACCGTTTTCCTAATTTTCGATGTAAACTCTCAACAAATCTTCACAAATTCGATGGCATACTACTCGGTATCAATACTGCTGCTGTATACGTTATGAATCAGTAGAATTTTTTAAAATAATTCGTAGATGAAAATAATTATTTCTTCCGAGGGACAAAGACTGTGCAGCAGCACTTCGTAATGGCGGATCTCGTCTCTAAAGGTATGAATTGATGCACACAAAAGACCTTTTTCCAGAGTGATAAACTGAATCTCGAAACTATTAATGCGTCCAGCGTAAAATGCAAAATATTTCGTCAAAGAAGCGCATATTATGGTGACTAATTTTGTGCTGTGTCTGGTGGTCCTTGGAGCAAACTTATTTTTTCAGACTTCAACGTGACAACATTCGTTCTTGCGGTAATGCAAGTGTTCATGATTCATTCCTTCTTAAACTTGAACTTCCGCGTATAGGTAATTCAGGATTACAGGGCCAAGGAGACACAGTTACGTCTCAGTTTAAACAAACAGATAAATTGAGACACCGTTAGAGCGAACACGCTGGCTAAGCACAGAAATACAGAGTTCATTTAAGTCAAAAGTGAATTAAATTATCACTAAGCACTTCCCCATTGCTGCCTTTAGAATTTCACACACCAAAGAACACAAAGCATCAAAATTGAATGTAGACTCTTGGCCGAGATATTCAAGTCTGTGATGGGCCTATGGACGAAACTAGGGGTTCTTTGTGGAGAAAAAAAGGGGTACTTCATCAATGGGGGTCTAAATGGACACTTAAATGCATTCCACCAAGAGGGATCTTTTAGACTCTTCAGCTTCAAAGAAAAAAGTGGAGAATTTCCCAAGCTCCAAAGAGGGTTCAGAAGGCCTCCCCAAGTAAACTGTGAAAATTGATTCGTCTGAGGAGCAACTCTTCAGCCGTTCTAACCAAAAATGGACCAAATTACGATTTAAAAAATGAAAGATATATACGTAGGTCACGCTCTTTTCTCGGACATCTTATTCACGAAAATAACTCACATTTTTTTTTGGGGGGGGGGGGAGAAGATTTCTGAGAGGGCAGGCCCGCGACCCCTAATTCTGCCCTTGAATGGGCCATCACGATTGACTTCCCAGCGATTAATTTTTTAAAAATAAAATTATTAGGGGGAAACCAAATACTTTCAGACCGTTTCGAATTCAATATTTTGGCGAAATATTGTCCAATGCACTATCAATTGATCTCATGACTATTAATTTTTTTTAAAATTTGGCAACTGAGATTAAGGAGAGAGAGAGACGCGCGTATTGTGTAAAAATTTCCTAGAAAAAAAAATCAAAACGTCAGCAAGAAACTAAGTAATCCACATTCGGCTTCATTGTTACGGCCGAGTCCTGGGTTCCGTGAGTGGATAAAAAAAGTGGAGGGAGAGGGTTCTAAGGAGTATCAGCCAAGAAGCCCCGGGGGATGAGGGGGAAGAGGGGTGGGGGTCCTTGCTGAGGAAAATTTTTAGAGTCACATCTCTCAAGCATCGAATTTAAGGAATTTGCAAAGTAAAAAATCCTCATAATCAAGGCATTGTATCTCTCTGTTCGAAAATGACTTAAGTCGGGTTTCTTAAGATGTTCATTATTTTCCGTAGAAACACTCCTTCCCTGGATGGCTGGTGCACAGTTTTTATAGTCTCAGGAAAAATGTTATACTTCCAAGATGAGTCGTTTCCGAACTGAGAGATTCATTTCAGGCGCTATTTTGTTTTCATATCTCAGTAGGGTAGTAGAAAAATTGCATCAATACGACATTTTAAACTTCTGCTCAAAAGTGACGACCCAGAGATACATATAGTTTGGAATTTCATCAAAGCGAAATTACAAGAATCTATGTGAATTCTTTTAAACAATTTTAACAGACTCAGGAGGCTGAGAAGGGAGGGCCAGATCCACCAAGTCCCTGATATTCCACGGGGTATAGGTTGAATCCCAACGATAACACCAGTGAGCACCAACCATCCGTTTGCTGAGCCTCGAAAATGAAGATCAGGTTCACGAGAAGGTTTCACCGGATCGGATTCACAGGATCAATCCTAACTAACGTCAAAATTCGATTAAAGATTGCGTGGGTAGCCTCCGGAAGCTCACAACGGCCACGTGGGTGAGTTGACGTTCCAATGAACGACATGAAAGCGGCCGAACTGCCAACTCAGCAACCAATCAAAGGAGCCGATGATCGATGAATGATTCCGAGCCGACGTCAGCGTGTCGCCGGTCGGCCAGCACCGCGCTGACAGAACCGTCCCGACCTGCAATCCAGCGATTGGAAAAATCGCAGCGAGCTGACCACTTCTCGGACACCGATGCCTGACGTCCTCTGGACAAAATTTTCCATTTACAAGACTGCAATAATTTTGTCATCTGCAAATTCCCCGACTTTCCTTGACTATTTTCACTTTTCCCCTGACCCCAAAATTTTCCAATTCCCTGATTTTTCCTAAGCTTTGAACAAAATTTCCAACTTTTTTATTTAATTTTTTAAATGCGGTGACTTTTGCTTAACTTTTGACAAAATATCCTTGTATAGGGTTCAAACTATAGAGAAAGACATTAAGCAGCTACTTGAAAGATGACAAGCTTTAAGAATGACCAAAAAGGATGAGCAATTAGAAGATCAGTGAAAACGTTTTGGAGATGAGGAGGTAAGTCAAAAATGCAGCATTGCAATAACATTCATTTTCACAGATATGTACCTTCTTGAGTTACTTTCGGTTGATGAGGGGAATGAAATACAAACTAACCTGGAGTTTGCCTTAGTTTTGGCACAAATAATGATTGGAAACTCACTCGCTAGTGGTTGAGTTTTACCTTCGTTGATGAATCTTACATAAAATCGTTTCGATCTCAAATCAAACAAAATACATCTGTTCTCCGAGACTTTTCTTCCAAATCTATTTGAAGATATTTACAGTTGAATGGACACATTCTTTTATCTCTTCATCTTAGTACACAGCTCTCACAATGATCATTGTTACTGGTGCAAAATGCAAGCTTTTGAGCACCATGACCCACCAACTCCACATTTTATACAGTTCCGTATCCACGTGAGGCAGTTTAATCAGGCTGAAGGAATTCTGGTCAAACTTAACCTATATCGGCCGCTTAATTTTGCCTGGAGAAAAACGAAGATGATTAGATTTCCGCGACGGAGCGCCAAAGCCAAAGCTTTGAGCTCGCCAACGTGGATCGTTTATGCGCGCGTATGCGCGTAGAAATTCGCGAGTGTAGGTTGAGTGTAATTCATACACGGGATTCAATTATGCAAATCGCCCATTACGGAGAGTACGACGTCTGTCTGAGAACCGGGGCCATGCTCGGGCCTCTGAATTGAGTGAACTGACGATGGGCGCCTCTAAATTAACTCCGGAGCGGAATCCAAATTACAGGATTTTACATGTGTCTCTTGTTCCAGACGGAAGGCTCGGAGCCGCCGCTATAAATACCCGTTCTGATGTGATTTAAATCGGCAGGGTGAAAATATTGGATACTGTCCTTTGTACTTGCAGCACACCTTTTTTTCCTCGTCGATCAGAGATTTCGAGAAGAGGAGGATCATTTTTGGCGAGGCCTCTCTGGAGAAGTATACGAGCAACACAGTCTGGTTCAAATCCAGCCAAAGTATCACAAGTGTCATGCAAAGTTTAAAAATTTTCGCCGCTATTTTATTTTTTTTACAGAAAAATTGTTTGACGAAGCTGTCCAAAACTTTTGCAGAATTCTCTTTGTGGTGTCGATAAAATTCAATGAAGTTTTCAAACAGATTCAACCAACACTTTCTTTGTAAAAAAATAAAATGGCAACAGACATTTTGAAATTTCACATGGCGCTTGTGATACTTTGGCCGGAGGGTGATGATATTTAAATCGGTTCTGAAAACCAAAGAACATTCCGCTGACTTTCCGAAGTTTTCATCTTACCTGGAGCGAATTAGGCCAATAGTCAAATCACGCGTTTTGCTTGATGCCTGAGCGTTCAATAATTCTCTCTCGGATAGAAATTCTGAGATTTTTCAAGATTTTCGTTGCCGAAATATTCGAAGCGTGAGACAATTTAGCCGTTAAATTTTTGATAAATTGATGATTGTTTTCAGAGTGTTTGGGGCTGAGAAAACATTCAGGAACAGAGGAATTTTTTCTAGGAACTGGATCTCTGATGATGTTTGTAAAAATTGTCCATTTTAGGAAGCTATGTTGGAGGCCTCTTTAAGCCTCCTTTATTCATAATGTAAACCACAGGGAGCCTGCCTAAAGAGAGGGGCTGAGGATTGATGGGCTGATGAAGCTGAAGGCTGGATTGGGCTTGAGAGATCCGCCTTCCAATAGTCGCATAGGCAACAAATACACAAAAAGCGAAAAATTCACAAGTTCTCTCGTGCTCTTCGGTGAGCGACGATTCTCTCTATATGTTTGTTCAATCAGTTATTTGACAGCACTAATAGACATCAAAAGAATTATCACTTCAATGGTTCTGGCTCTGGAGGAAAACTTCAAGTTAACAATATCTGTCAACAGGTTTACGCATTCTCAATGGGGTCTGTTGCAGTTTCTGGAGCGAGATGTGTACGTGTTTCTCGAATTGATGATTATTCACGCTTTCCGGTGTATTTGTTGCCTATGCGACTAAATGGAAGGCGAACCTGAAGTTGAGAAGATTCGTCAGTCACTCAATAATCAGCTCCTCTCTTCAAGTACACTCAATATATGTAGGTGGAGGCTTGATATAGGCTGAATACAGGAGGCTTAAACGGGCCCCCAACACTTGGGGTCCGCGAAGCGCCTTCGGGGGTTGGGCCGCGTAGCGCTTAGGGAGCTTACCCCTAATCATTAAAAAGTTTGACGATTCAGTTATTAATTTATCGGTGAGGGCCAATCGAGGTTGTTTTAGAGCCAGGTGTAAGACCAGCGTGCGGAGCTCATCAACATGCAGTTTTGGCCAGTTTGCCAGATGTGGAGGGCTGGTGAATTTATCGCGTGGCTGGCCTATTGAGTGCAGCGGCCGAAAGGGCTGAGGCGACCCCGCGACTACTTGGCGAGGGTTGAATGAACTCACGTCATATGGTGGCGCGGAATCTGTTTAGAGTAAGTCCCTTGTTGCCACGCCGGAGACAACCGGAGACCTATGTTACTGCCTTCCTAGTGGCGATAAACACAAGATCCGCAGGGCTCGCGTGGCGGGTGGGCCCATATTCCCAGTGCACTTCTTGTCACGGAGTTGGGTTGAGATTAAGATTTGACCAGCACTCTCGATTCCTGCGTTAAATTTTAAATTGAGATTAAGACCCTTCTAAAATATCCTACCAGAACCGAAAATATACTCAAGACTAAAAATACCCTAGAAACCGTTCCTAAACTACGCGACGCATTTTTCGGCATTTCTGACCCCCTCCTTCTTCCCCCAGTAGCGTTATCTAATTTAGGGAAGGCCCCTCACCGAAAAGTTAAAATATTACAGAACCCGAAATTTTGGAAATTGATCGACGATTTGTCGCTTTTAAGGCGTACGCAAGTACATAAATGCCCGTCTATTACGTGACCAGCAATGTCAGTCTTCCCTATGATGCCATGAAGTGCCTCAGCCAATGAAGAATCAGGTTTTTTGTTTCTTTGTTTAAAAAAAGAAGAAATGTGAAAATAACTGACAAGTTTCTATGGTCTACGAGTGTAGAAAATAAAAAATTAAAGGGATTTTATCAAAATTTGTTTCTAATATACAAAACTGTCAAACTCTCCTTGGGTAGAGCCCCAGAATTCTCTCCTTTAGAATGATAAAGTTTGAATCGCGATAAAACTCTATTATAACGATAAACTTTGAGAAGAGAGGGAAATATAATAGTTAAGGGAGCTCAGAATATCCTTTCGCAAAGAAATGGAAGGGCGTGCTCTTCTCAATTCAAACTACTGACGAAAACCTGCTGATCTGCATAGTGTTTGATTTTTGATAAGTGCGGTGGAATGGTTTTGTGTCATGGCAAAATATGGGGCCATCGTCTTGTGAACCCCCCCCCCCCCCCCCCCCACACGGAAGAAGTATTGTTTCATCCGAACACAGCAGGATCCAAAAAATATAACCTCAAAGATTTTACACATAAAAATTTAGTTCTTAGAGACAATTTATGGGACACAAAAAATGGTATAAAACTCCATGGGGTTTAATTATGAGCTATAGGACAAAAAAAGGTAAACGATTGGTCT
Source organism: Bemisia tabaci (assembly GCF_001854935.1). Taxonomy (NCBI): domain Eukaryota; kingdom Metazoa; phylum Arthropoda; class Insecta; order Hemiptera; family Aleyrodidae; genus Bemisia; species Bemisia tabaci. The sequence continues at coordinate 3,920,482 of NW_017566728.1, forward strand.
AATGGCGCTTATGCATACAGTCATATGATAATGATAATAGTTCTTCAGTTAATTTCTTGTGACTTACGAGAATTTTATTACATGGCCGAATAAAGCAGGGCTCTAGCGAGGGTCCACTTTTAAATTTTCATCTACTGAATCAATTTCAACCAAAATGAGGGAATTTCTCTGGCAAAACTGAAGCATCTTGCCAATTTCGCAAAAAGCTTCTGATTTCAGCCTCATAGACGCTATAAACAATTCATAGATGCATAGATGCGATTCAAACACTTTGGTGTTTCCAGAGATATTTACGTCATTGTGCTATTGAGTCAGTGTCTCGATTTCTGAGCTTCGAACTGTGCTTCGCACTAGGCTGCAGGTGGACCGAAAAGGCAACGTCGCGTGCGATCCGCGATGTGAGGAAACGGCGAATTTATTCCGACCCAAGACGGGAGTCGGCATCCCGGCCGGCCACTCGCAATAAAAACAATAAAAATATGGAAGTGACGATCCCGCCGCCGCAGCCGACCAAAGCCCCCCCCCCTCCTCCCGCCCTCGCTCAATCACCCTGATCCCTGGATCGTCGGGTTTCGCACACTTGCCCGGTTCGGTTAGGCCTCGGACGCCAATTCGCAAATTTATAAGCCACTCATCGGAATTGATAGCTCCCGACGGTGCCCACCGACCGACCACGTCTTGTAGTCAGGAGGCAGGGGCATACGTATTCCCATGTGCACATTCGGGAAGAGACTTATTTTGTTGTGTGTCAATCTCCTCGTTTTGAAAAAAAAAGAAATATACTGACCGTCTCAAATTTCATACAAATTCAAGATGCCGGCTAGAATAGCCTCCTAAGTGCCCAGGGCAAGAGGTCTTGTCATTTGTTTCAGTATAGTTCTAGAGATCCGGTGGCAAATCGACTCTTCTTTTCAAGTTCTAATTTTAGTCACCAGAGGCTTCATGGACACCATGTCCGAGCTCTAGTGTTCTCTTTTATGCTGCGAAAAGGATAATTTTGCTATTTTTACGGTGTGAAAAGTAACAATGAAAGCACTCTCAAAATTGTGAAATATCCAGGTTTTAGGAGGATGACGATTTTATGGTAGAAAATTGGAGTTCCCAATTATATCATGTCAAGTGTCAGTCTGAATTTCTTATCGTAGAATCCGAATTTCGTTTCCAAAATCATTCTAGAGGCCATGGTAAGGCTAAAATCTGTATGGGTGTAGGTGCTAGATGAGAGGTCAATTATCTGGTTTTCAGGCTCGTAGAATCCGAAAACAAAGTCAGATTTCGCTGTGACTCCTAAAAAGACCTAAAATTAAGGATGACCGCCAAAATGGTTGCCTTCAGCAGATTGAATTTGAAAATCACGATACCATGACTTTGTCGAATATAAAGTTTAGGAGGTCCTACATTTTAATGTACTACCACCGGGTCGTACTTCAAATCGAAAAAAGGTATACAACCTAGTGCAGCCTTTTAATACACCTACTTCCAGAAAAAGGATATTATGAGTGACCGTGGCAGAAGAGAGAAAATTATCAAGTCCTGCGTCAAAGTTTCATCTCGCTGAAAGATACGAACAAATCACGAACTTTGACTTGAACTTGCAGCAGAGGAAAACCTGGAGATGAGAACAACTTTCAAACTTGGACAACTAACTTAGAGCGGTGAGGTTCACAACCATCCTCAGCCCTGAAATTAAACAATGCGTCGTGCACTTCACAAAAAGGTGTAACTGCATTTCAACGTAGCCAAATTTCCCTGCGCAGATTGCATTTTTACCAGGAGAATTTTGAGAATTTTTAAGTGAAAATTTCGATGATTTTCCTTCTGATCTCACGCAAAAATCAGAAAAACTTACAACATAAATTGCGCAGGTATAATGTCGGGAAAAAGTGAAATTTTTCGGTCAATTTTGCAACCTTGGAGTGGAGTTACGTTCCTTCGTCCGAAGAACGACGAATAGCTCATTAACTGGAACGGCTGCGAGGGAACTAACGGGTTGAGTGAAGTGGGCTGTTGAACGATTTTTGAATCCAAACACGGGAGATTAGAGATCAAACAGTTTTCGATAACCAATGCACACAAATTACGGAGCTCTTCCAGAAATGAACTTGGAGTCTGCGGCAATGATGCCATACTTTCGGCGGAAATTAAACACGTCATGGATTATGGAGCGCGACTACTTGACAAGGAAACCTATAAAAAACTTTTATTTTGAATCCATGAGGGTTCAATTTTTCCTCACCTCTTGCATGTAAAAACATGATCGAGATTTTTAAGATGCCTACTGTTGACTTTAAAAAAATGGATCTCTGGATACGGGCCGGAAAACCTAAGTTTTCACTTCAATCGATCGCATGTGCGCGGTTTTTGCTTTCACTTGTCTATTACCATGCTACAATCAGCCGATAAAATAAATTATTGCTTGGGCACACGCAAGGTTCCTGGCAAAGAACACACGTTAATTTTTTCCCTCATTAAGTGTCTCTCATCCTATTGAGTTCGCCTTCAATAACCGTGATGGCAATTTGGGCGGCTTCAGAGCACGAACAGTTGCGTGCAGTAGTTTAGCCACTTCTGTACAGGGCCCGCCGCGAACACACAAGAAACAGCATGCCTTTTTCATTCTTACACTGAAAATATTTTTCTTGAGATATTATTTTGACTTAAAGCTCGTTTTTTGTGGACAAAATTTGGTTTTCTCTTAGTGACTTTAACTTAATTGACTATACTTGACTCAAACTGACTATAACTTATAGTCAGTTTTTTTGCGTTAAATAAACGTTGTTTTGCTATCGTTCAGTCAAAGTTTAAAAAACGATAGCAAAACAACGTTGCCTTGACTCCACAAAACCAAATTTTGTCGACAAGTAAGTAAGTCTAAGTCAAAACAATATCTACAGAAGGAATTTTTTCAGTGTACTTGATCCCTACGTGTTACACGGTGGTACATAATTGTTGTGTTTTTGTCATGTCAGTCCATTGTTATTTCTTATCTATACTTCATTTTTTGATTAAACAAAAGTGCATAGCCTGAAGGCCGTGCAAAGTGCAGGTAGTTCTGCTAATATTTTATACTCGATAAAAATTAAAATCACAATAAAATTAATAATTATCACACATATATATAAGTCGCTTTATAACACTCCCTCGCACTCTACGACACCTAACCTCCACTGCTCTCTGTCGAACCACAACCCTTGGGGCATTGAGCACCTTAACATTTCTGCTAAATTTTCTAAACAGTCTGCATAAATCTACTAAATTGTCTGCAGAATTATCAAAATTATAAAATATTGAATTTTAATTCTTTCAATGAATCCTTTTTTTTCATTTTAAAGTACGGCAGACTTTCCACCTCCCGGGGAGTGTGACTGGAAACTGTAAGAGGTCAAGTGGAAGTTCATCGCTCTTGGATCGGGCGGAGAAGATGAATCGTTAGTTGAGGCCATTTTTCAAGCTGATGATGTGTGCGTAAATCATCGGATGGATGCAAATCGAGTCGGCCCATTCTTTTCGCCCTCGCGGAATCGCCGATTGCGCTTGCGTGCGGTCATTAGGCCCTGCTTTATTGCACGGAGCCGGGGCGCCGCGCCGCGCCGGGGCGGGGAGCGCTTGTCGCACCGCTTGATAAGGAAGATGCACGTTTGCGCCGGCAATTATCAAGTGCTTAGCGCGATGGGCAGTTAATTTCGCGCCATCCGTGGCGCAGATTCACCCCAGTCATTTCCTGAACACTGTTTCCAGTTTTCAGACGAACCATAGACGCTATTAGTGGCGACGTCATCATAGGGATTCTCCATTATATATAATTTTATCGAAACAATAGCATTGGCATAACCTCTTTCAATGCTATCGATGCGAAAAAATCGATATTTATCGTTTTTCTGTGACGTGGCATCAATAGCGTCTGTAATCAGACCCGTCTCGAGGCACGCAAAAAGCACGCACCAGCGTGGGCCCACAAGTTCCACCCATTTCTTTTACTTATTTAACCCCTCAGAGATTGTCATGTCTACCTCTATTAGCGGCTCTGGTGCTTGCACTAGAGCTGCTATTCCGGACGGTCCCAGCTGGGGAGTATCATTGGACCATGTTACATTGGAGAGACCGCGCGTTGGTTAATGGGAATCGGCGCCATTTTCGGCTATGTTCCTTGTCATGACTTTATTTTATTGCATATTGTTTTATTGTTAGCCAATGCTATGTTGTGTAGTGTATTTTTGGAATCATGGTGATACAGTCAATAATTCAAAACTTGTCTGTGCTTTAATCTCGGGATGGAAAAAATGTACTTTACGTTCAAAATTTGAAAATTTGAATTTTAAAGTTTTCGCGGTTAAGGAAGCTCCAACCACTGGGTTGGAGCTTCCTAGTCATATTACTCGATATCAGCTGATAGCAAACAAAGGTTACCAAGGAAACCGTAAACGTCTAATGCCGTCTGCCCACGTAGCAAATGGGAGGCGAAAATGGAAGTCATCAGTGCATCGTTGAGTGTTGACGCCCGATCCCATTTTCAGACATGTTCACACGTTTTGCTTGCAAAGAAAAAGGCGGCAAATCAATTTTTATTATTGGACCAATGAGTGTTCTCCAATTTGAGTTTGTAAACATCGTGGTTTCTAGGTTAGGTTTTTGGCTGTGTGATAAATGATATTATGCCGTCTTTGATTTTGTTAAAATGACTCGATATATGTTATTTGATAAACGATTGGAGTTTTGATAAAGTAAGTTGATTTGAATTAAAAATTGTGTCCTTAAAAAATGGATGATGAGGTGATTTGGTTAACATGGGCATTTGTGGTACTTGCGGCGTATTGGGAGTTTGTATGGAAACGACGTGGCAGTAGTCCACACTTTTTACAAGAAACTATTTTGTACAAAGTTCTGTACAAATTTTACACTATTTATACAGTAATATAATACAAAAAAATTATGTACTTTATCACAACTCACATAGCTTCAAAACAAGATAGAAAATGATGGATGCTCAGCCCCGACACATCGATGATCGCGAAATTTGCGCGGCCCGCGCAATTTTCACGTTCAACACTCACCGATGCACTGATGACTTCCATTTTCGCCTCCCATTTGCTACGTGGGCAGACGGCACACAACTACCGTGGCCATCGGGGCGATTATTGAAATGACATCGACTCTATGTCGCCGCTTACGACAAGACATATAGCCCTATCTTAACCGTGTAATATATCGCAATTCGATATTCAAAACCATTACCTACAATTTCAGATATAAAAATGCAAATTTTTTGCAGCCTCGCTAAACGACTTATCAACCATGCATTCCAAAGTTTCTTATCACAGGGCTATGAAAATATACAATCTAATAAATACAAAATAACCAAATATCTAAAAAGACAAAATTTCAGTTACAGTCAGTTTCAGTCTTATTGTTGCACAAACTAGTTATTTGACAAAAAAAGAAGATGATCACTCAATTGAAAGAAATTGGCACCCAATCACAACGACAAGTTAAAAAAAATACTGTGGGAGAGATTTTTTAGGATGCGGACCTCCAAAGAGCCTTCAAAATTAAAAGTATACAACAAGTGATAGTGCCATGCATTCTGCATATCAAGGGCCAATACACATTTATACACCGGCTACGTAAATCTGCTAAGTTACAAAACATGAATCGACAGTTGTCGGATTGTACATCAGTGACAAAATGTGTCTAGGCCCTCATTCTTGACTACAACTACTGTCGCCAGAGCCGCTCTCCGACGCGAATGCGTTGGAGCTTCCTGCTTGTTTTTCCTCTCCTTTCTCTTTCCGCAAAGCCCTTGCCAAAAATGAGAAAATATTCCGGGAAAGTGTTTCGAGTTTTGGAAAATTTTAGCGAATTCAGCGGGCTGATTGTTGAAATTGATAGACACAGCTCTGTGTCTATACAAATTAGACAACAAGGATATGGAGGATTGGTGGAAGCAGGTGGTTGCAATGGTTATGTAGCATCACGTCCAAGATATTGGACTCCATGCTCACCCTTGAACTACTTGCAGCCTGCTCATCTCGTCCGAGATCTTGGACTCGATGCTCATCGCTGAACTTTTAATTTCTTTGCTTCAGCATGGAGCAAAGAAGTTGTTACTTACAATTTAAGTTCGAGCATTGCTATGAAACCCTTCAATTTGTGAAAGGGTCCATTTTAAAGTATAATAAATTATTTTCCTCATTTTTCAGGTGCTTTTGCTGCCTTCATATTACGAGGTGTGATCAAAAAGTTCCCGGACTGGTGCCGCCCTGGGCTGAAAAATGGTCCAAACGAGCTTAACTTAGGCTCGTTTGAAAGCTTATACTCTCACGAGTACACTCCTTTTTAGTTTTTGAAAAAATATTTATTAGTTTTCGCACAGCGTCAATTTTACGGAGACGTGTTTGCGCCGTGCGGCGATTTTGTCTGCGAACGAGAAATGACCAACATCCTTTTCCAACTTTGAGGTGGCTGATAAGACAGAAGCATCCAGCGATCACGCTGATATGAGTCTATCCTACCTCTGGTGTACTTGCACAAGATAAACCACTATTTTTTACCTGAAATGTGTCACTTGGAACGCATCAAGATGCAATTTTTCGAGTTTTTCGTTTTTTTTCGAAAAATTGCATCTTGATGCGTTCCAAGTGACACATTTCAGGTAAAAAATAGTGGTTTATCTTGTGCAAGTACATCAGAGGTAGGATAGACTCATATCAGCGTGATCGCTGGATGCACCTGTCTTATCAGCCACCTCAAAGTTGGAAAAGGATGTTGGTCATTTCTCGTTCGCAGACAAAATCGCCGCACGGCGCAAACACGTTTCCCTAAAATTGACGCTGTGCAAAAACTAATAAATATTTTTTCAAAAACTAGAAAGGAGTGTACTCGTGAGAGTATAAGCTTTCAAACGAGCCTAAGTTTAGTTCGTTTGGACCATTTTTCAGCCCTTTTCAAAATTTATTTTTTTGAATTAAAAAAATCGCCGCACGGCGCAAACACGTCTCCGTAAAATTGACGCTGTGCGAAAACTAATAAATATTTTTTCAAAAACTAAAAAGGAGTGTACTTGTGAGAGTATAAGCTTTCAAACGAGCCTAAGTTTAGCTCGTTTGGACCATTTTTCAGCCCAGGGCGGCACCAGTCCGGGAACTTTTTGATCACACCTCGTACTCCCTTTTCATCATATAGTGCCATAAGTTTTGTAATAACTGTTTAGATGAAAGTGGCAATCCAGCTAGAAATGACCACATGACAATGATGATGTTGATGTCATGTCGTTGCCAGTTATTCCAGCTTAATTGTCGCTTGCCTCGGACAAGCCATATCACGATGAATAATTGAGTTCCGGTTGTTTTATGAAACGTTCCAAGAAGCCTCCTGTTTTTTGAGACGGGTTTTTACTCTTCTCTTTCTTTCTCGTGTCCTTCCAACCTCTTGCAAGAACTTATCAATGATACATACTCAACTTCGTGCCAAAAAAAGGTCGCTTGGGTCATAAGCGTATGTGTGTCGTATTAACCCTCTACGGCATGAATTAATTTTCGGTCTCGGATTTCTGGGGGACACAAATGTATGTTGTACCTTTCGTAAAAACATTAAGTCTTGAATTTTTTCCTCTAAATTTTATTTAGCGATGGTCCCCAGTGGATGGGTCCAAAGTTAGCATCTCAAGTTACGTATAGAACATTTTGGCATGATTAAAATTCGTATTATGCGATTGATTGTGAAATGGATTGCATGAAACGATTTTACTCCAAAGCATCCACAGGTTATCCGCCAACAGACAGACGGTGTGTGATTAAAGTAGGAGATAAAAAGTATAAAATTTAACACACATGTTCGGAATTACATCAAACAAAAGGTATGAAAATTTTGGGAATAATAGGAAGCAGGAGGTATACCTAGATTTACAAATTTCGAGATTCAAGAGAATAATCATGACTTTTGGGTTGATGGGTTTTGGGATGGTTCTCTGAAAGGAGATAGTTCTCTTTATCCCACACAAAAATTCTTGCAATTTTTATACGTATCCAGTGAAAATTTTGTGTTACATCTCAACATCTAATTTTCAACTTCTTGGATGTAGAAATTGAGATACTTGGCAGTTTTACTTACTATCAAAACAGTCTGAAAATTACGGAAACAAAGCAGTGGTGTGTCGCGCTTCGCGATGAATCGATTGATCGGTCATTTAAACCTATGGAAAAGGATCGATCATTAGGGCGTTTGCGATAAAATCCTCAATAATCGATTATTCACAAGGGCTTTAAATGAGAAAATATCGGTAGCCGATTATTTACGCTTAGCAACTGGGGAAAAAGACTTGGTAAAACTGCGTGTGGTCGTTGTTTCACGCTTCGATGTTTTGGCACCTATTCGCGAAGTTGAGCCTGCTGATGCACCATTTTTTTGCGAACGAGGCACCGTCAGAGTGGCCCCAGAAAAAAGCTCTGCAGTCAGAATTTGAGATATTTCTGAAAACCTGACTTGGTTTACTTAGCGCACAGAAAAAAAATCAGATTTCTATGGGAGATAAGAGGGTCTTACGTAAATGGATCGAGTATAACAAAGAGGAACTAAGTTTTTTAGGAAACAAGGAGCATGCTCGTTATTTTCTTGGGCGAGCTCCACAATTGATATCAATATGTAGTTGGTTCCTTGAATTTATTGCACCAAAAGGAAATCTGAGACGGAACCAACTGCGTACTTGGTTCATTTCTATGAATTGATTTGGTTCCCATTTTCTCAGGAGATGGGAACCGAATTATAAAACAATTTTTTAAAAAAAAAGAAAAACAACTGCATAAAAACAACTGCAAAAAATTTGTCTTCTTTGTCAGAACACCAATAAAGCCTCCAGTTACAAAAATGAAAATTTTGAAACTCAAAATTTTTAAATAAGATGTAAAATGAACACTGCAATTATCCAACTCCTTGTGTTTTTGGTTCCTTTCTGTTCAATTCTGTCCATAAGCGAGAAAAAACACTAAGTCCTCTGTCTTGTACTGGTAGTCATTAGAGCTCAACAACTTTTGACTCTGATAGAGATTTTCGGAACTTTTTGACTATGTTTTCCCCGCAAAATGGTCTGGACCCAGCACCATTTCACCACCTTGTCTATTCATAAGTGATCATGTGCCCATCAGCCTTACTCTTGGAAGAGCGCAGAAGTTGTTCTATCGACGATGAAAAGAAAGCACTCTTTTTATTCACTCAAAAATATCTCGTCACATCGACGCGACACCGTATTCTTAAGATTACGAAATCAGAAGAGCGTTTTGCTTATCAGCAGTCAGAGATCGAAAACTAGTTGTGGCTCAGCAAGTTGCAAGTTGCAGAAGTCTGTCGACAAGAACACTCAACTTACGATGGGCAATTTCCTAAAGGATGAGCAGGTAAGGCTTAACTTTCCTGATCCCCGATTTATGAGTGGCTGCTGAGTCGGGCTCCTTGTAAATGACAAGGGGTGGGGATGGGGGGGGGGGGGGGGGGGGGGGTGCTTGAAGGCGCGCCCACCGAGCCAGACCTATGGGCTGACCGTCCAGACGCAATGAATGGTGGGTGGATATGGAGAGTTGCGAACCACAGGGCACAGGACAGACACCGACTACGACCGCAGACTGCGTGGCGCGGCCGGTCCAGTTCCGCATAATTTGTTGCTCGCTGACAGGAGAGGCAAAACAGCCTGCGTACAGTGGGTAACGTGGTCGTGTTTCTTTCCGAAAAGCAGTCGAAAGTTTGTCCAGATACTCCTGGACTGTTCGCGGTTCTGCTGTGTTACCAAAGAGGGCAACGAAGACCAAATTTCGAGATGGAGCAGTTGTCTTCAAAATTCCAGGAATTTAGCTCGAATGAACTGAGTGATTCCGCTACAATTGTAAAATTACCCAACTTGCACTTTGCAATTTTTACAAAATCAACATTCTTGTCTCACGTTTTTGTAAAAATGAGTGCGTTGAGCGTTCATCCTTTGAAACTTACCGATTTTTTCATTTCTGTAATGGTTGGAATAATTCCTGTTTGGTTCACGTAATCGAACTTCTTTCATCAGTTCTTTTAACCTAATACGATCGGTTATACTGACCGAACGTTCAGTTACACGAACTGAAAGGTTGGCGAACCGAATGGTTGGAATGATACACAACACCATGTTCGCTTTTATTTTTCGGATATGCAATTTTATCTTCTTGGAAGTCATCAAGTGTTTCGCCCCAACCCATCCTACTTTTTTACTTTGCGTTAAAATCTCTGAGCCAGCGGGAAAGAGTCCAGGCTCCTCATTATTGTTATGGATATACGGGAAACTTTTGTTGCTTCATAATTGGGACCGGGTCTCTGAAAAGGGACCTCATCTTTTGGAAGACAATTTCCGAAACCTTGAACTTCGCGCAAAATACAACCGCACGCGGGAAGCGCCTGCAAAACTGTGAGGATACTTCAAGCATCGCGCCGTCTCCCCCATCTCTAGTCTCGCTCTCTGCTCTTGACACGCGCTAAGTTCCGCGATGCTCACGCGCCATTAGATCAGCGCGCGTGCACAATTTCGGAAGATGTGCACAAAAATGGAGCGCATTTTGATCAAAACGTAATAAAGACTGGAAAAAAACACATTGGATCTAGAGTCCAGACTCCTAAAAACATAGACAAGAAAAAGTACTCTTGATTCAAGCAGAATCTAGCTTAAATCAAGAACCAAGCCTTCAGTTTAAGCGGATTTCGTTTTGATTCAAGCAAAAATCCGATTGAATCAAGAGTATTTTTTCTTGTCAATGTTTTCGTGAGTCTGGACTCTAGATCCAGCGTTTTTTTCCAGTGAACTTAATTTCATCAATTATTCAAAATTGTAGCTTACGAATTTTGCGAACGACTGATCAGTCGTAAAATTCTGCACCACTGGCTGATTCATTATATTTTGTCTACTAAAACAAATGTCTCCAAAAGGAATATACAACTACACATCATTACCTATTAGCACAGAGATCTCTGGCTACATGAGTTGAATCTAGAGAATATGACGAAAAGATGAGGAAAAAGACGGCGACGGATGAAACATTGTAGACAGGCATATTTTTCACAGACGGTTAATAGTGAATAGCTCATACGAGTATGAAATCTCGCGGATTTTGGAGCTGATTTCATCGCCCTCCCGACATAAAGGCGTATCGACAATTTCCAATAAACCTTATCGTTCACATAATTCAATTATTTTCTCTGCTCATCTTGAAATGTATTTACGCCCTTTTTTCAGCCGAGCAAAGATTTGAGACACCTCTCAAGACCGTAGTCAAAACAATCAGGGTACTCACACTTCATTCATACATCATTATCAAACTATCATCAACGGGCAACTCAACCCTTGATCAGTTCACAACGTTGCAAAATCTCGTTTTTTGTTACTCCTATCGGATGCATTAATGCAAAATAGGCAAATTTTCTTCATAGTAACGCAATTGAGACGATACAGACAGGGTTTCCACACGGTGTAAGATAGAACACACTTTCAGTATTAAATGACAGAAACGGAAAGTTTTGGCGCGAATCGTGGCAACCATTCGGTGCAGCAGTTTCAAGCTAAGGTTAGCTGTGCATAGTGTACGTGGTACGGACATGTTTATTAGCAGGCGTAAAACATAAAACGTAAGCCCGGAAAGAAACAATTTAGTGGCGGACGCGACTTGGGTGAACACGATGTTAAACTCCGTCGTAAAGCGAATAAAGAGGTGACACAATTCAAAAGCATTTACTTCGAAGGCATTGGTGGAGCGCCGTGCCATTTCGGTGGAAGGTCACCAACTTATTAGAAAAGATTGAAGAGGTACCGAAACGATGGTCATAGGCGAAGCTAGGGGGGTCCTGTGGGGGCCTGCCCCCCCAGAAATCTCGTGCCCCCTCCCCGAAAAACGGGATCCTCCATTCCTCACCCTCCCCCCGCTCCCTTCACCACGAGAGGTAGTCCCATGCCCCCTGCCCCCCCCCAGAAAAATTTCCTAGCTACGCCCCTGAAGATGGTTGATGACGAACCTTTCGTCGTTCCCCCACGAGAAAACGTAACTACATTTCATTGTTGTTAAATTTCGCCTCGGAAATTGCAATTTCATTGGGGGACCTTGGGCATTTTCAACTGCAACTTACGCTAATTTTTCTTCTGATCATATGCACAAACAAATACAATTTTTAATGAAAATTCCTCAGGTACATTCTTGTAAAACATTGAATTGTTTGAGTCAATTTGACGACCTTAGAATATAATTACGAACATTCATCCGAGGACGAAGATATGAAAAACCCTCTAGGCAGATGCGTAAAAAATTCTCTCTCTCTCAAGCGAGGTGGCGTTGTGTAATTTTCGAAGGGATGTCTAGGTTACCGGTGGGTGAAGTTGTGAAAATGAACCTTTAAATTGAGCCATTGCGGTGGAGACGTCGGATCTTGGCGTAGATAACTATTGTAGCACGGAGGATGTTTTCTGGCCCACTTCGGGAATTGAAGGCGAAACGGTAAAAAAGCTTACGCAATCTAAAACCACTTTATCCAATACTTCAATCGCGGTGAGCATGGCCGCAAAATGGATTACAGAGCATGTGACAGGCAGTTTCAGAACCTTTGAAATACGCGGTAGAACAAAATAACAAGGCCTACACAGTAGTGAGTAGAAGCGTCGTATGAACATTCGGACGTCACCAAAAATTTCTACTGTAAAATATTTATTCTTGAGGAAAGTTATGAATATTTCCCCTTGACATTTTCAGATATTTTAAACTGAATTGCAGGTAGAATTACCTGAAAACCCGGGGGAAAATTAGTCAAAATTTTATCTCAAAATGAGAGGTTTATCGAAAAAAACTTGGCAACGTCTGGAGGCTAATACGGCATTCTTCCTTAGCGAGGCAATTGGTAAAGTAGCTATATTAGGAACAATGTGGGGCAGCCACATGGCTTACGCTCGGCGCCAAGTAGTAGCCGGCCGGTTCAGCTTGGTGACATCGTCGTCCACCAAAAGAAGGAACGTAACTCCATTCAGAGGTTGCCAAATTGACTAAAACAATTTAATTTTATCCGGGAGTATTGCTGTGCGATTCTCCTCCAAAATTATACATACATTAGGGAGTAATCCGATGAAAAATTGTTAATATTTTCAGCGGGAAGTGCAAAGAGGTTCTCGTGTCGAAATTTAATTAACGCGTGGAAATTTTTCAACGATGAGTTTGTAGTTACGCTCTTTGGTCAAAAAAAAGACGACATGACGGGGACGACGACCACGCGTGTCGAAACGGCAAGAACAAGTACCACTTTCGAAAACGCACTCGGCCTCAGCAGCGCAGCGCCAGGAAATTCGCCGCTCGATTCCGATGATGTAGGGTAGGCCTGGGTTGCCCTGATACCGAAGAGAGCAACAAGAGCAAAAGTGAAGTTTTGAGAGAACGGGCTTAGAAGCTTCTGACCGGAAAATTGTATTGAGAAAAGTCTCTGTTCTTTGTCAAATTGCCCCGAAAGTCGATAAAATCTTGAACCCCCAAAAAAACAAATCTTAAGTTTAGTTCGGTCAGGCGGAGGTAGAACCTGCAGACTTGAGGGGGCTGACCTACGACTCAGTACCGCCAAATCCTCTAAAAGATTTCGACAATTTTTATCAATAAGCGGTCCCGTTTTTTTTTTTTTTTGTTTTTTTTTGCATTAATTTCATTCTTTGTTTTAGTCAGATTACCTGTAACGGCTTCAAAGCGGAATCCCTCAGGTAATCTTACGGTCAACAACCGATCACTATGAGAAGCAGCATCACTCACCTGAAACATACGTAAAAATATTAGCTGAAAATTGCGCATAGTCGGATATTTCGTGATTTTTACAGTAAGGATAGGAAAAAGAATGACACTGGTTGGTTTTGCGCAATCTATGGTTTTGGGTTGACCCTAGTCTAAGGATTTCGAGTCTTAGGTATCCTGGCATAAGTCAGATAAGGTCGCATTAGAAATTAAACGAAGGAGAGGCAGAATGAGAAGAGGAAGAGGAGGAAAATAGACGAGAAAGGAGAAAATGAGATGAGGTAAAAAATTGAAGTTTCTGATAAGTTTAATTCTGGCGAGACCAAAAGTTTTGCTTCACTCGAGCCGCGGTCCGGATTCTGCGACCGGAAGGTTCAGTTGCGTAAACTGAAAAGTTCAGTGGACCAAAAAAGTTCAAAGCTCGGTTATTTTAAAACAAGCGTTTTCCTCCTATAAGCGTAAGGTTGAACCCAAAAATGGGCCGGTTCAAGTTTTGGTCCTGCGAAATCGAAGGTCGGTTGGAACATCTTTCAACATTTTTAAACATTATACAATAGACAGCTGCTGGGGCGGCCTATAAACGTCAATTGGAACATCTTGCAACATTTTTAAACATTTTACAATAGAGTGCTGCTACATCTGCCCATACAGGTGCGTCAATTGGAACATCTTGCTACATTCTTAAACATGCATTTAACAGTAGGGAGCTACTACGTCGGCCTATATACGTCAATTCAAACATTTTGCAACATTTTTAAACATTTTGTAATAGGGAGCTGCTTCGTCTGTCTATTCCACAAAAAACGCGTGCCTGCATGAGGGAACTAATATCACAAACGCGGTTTCCAAAATGAGCTAGACATAGTAATTATTACTATTGCAAAATGTACTCCAAATGGTTGTCATCGCGGGCTTTGAGCGATCGTTCCGCTGAACGGCTCGTCAGCGGAAAACAAACGGGCAATTTGAAGCGCGAACAGGTCTGATTGTCTCGAAATTTCATCCTCGGGGGACGCCTCTCCCCCGGAATGGGAAGCGGTGTCTTCGCGGCGCGTCGCACGAGTGCCTCTTTCTTCTGCTCGCCGCCTCGCGTATTACAATAATCGTTTGTCGGCTCGATTCAGTGAGCACTTTGAATTCCGTCCGCGATCCGAATCGCCTTGTCCGATGTTCCCTCAGCTTGCGGTCGGGGGAGTCACACGTTGCCGCAACAACTGTCGCAGGGAACTTTTCTCGGCATAGGAACTACTAGAGTCCCTTTATACTGAGAGTCAAGACAATTTGAATCCATTTCTGATTGGTTCCCCTATTTTAGGCCTCCACAGTGTCACAAACGGGAATAAAGATTACATTTTCACCAGTTGCAAAGATTATAATCTGGAATGGACCAGGGAATTACGGGTTCGGCAAGGAACAAACGGAATGAGAGGAGGAGGAAAGGTATTTAAGAATGGGCCGATCAAAGATTACGAAAAACGTTCAATTTCTGTAATCTTTATTCCCGTTTGTGACATCCATGAGCCGAATTGTCTTGACTCTCAGTATAAAGGGACTCTAGGAACTACTAGAGTACCTATATAGCGAAAGTATGGACAGATCGCTTCATGGAGGTCTTTAGGGCCCGAAAGTGTAGCCATCCCTCTAAACAACTTCTACCACACAAAATTTCACTGTCATTCTGCAGAGTCTGCAAATTTCAATTCTAACCAAGATGGCCAAGAATGTACAGAAATGAGCGTTCTTCCGGAAAAATGAGTAAATTTATGCAAAAACTGAGTCAAATATGTGCTTTATAAACGACGGTTCGTAACAATTGGATAATTGAAATAGTTCTGGATAATTGAAATTCATAGGTTGACTGCATTTCTGGGCCCTAACTTTATTTGCAGAAGCATCGGTGAAGACCTGATGGATTTCCGGAGTTTCACGTCTGTCCATACTCTCGCTATACAGGTACTCTAGGAACTACCAGAGACAAGGGTCCCTTCTCTGGCCTCTTGGCGACGAATGGAAACTTTTACTTTCGGGGATTCAACACCAGTGGCGTGGCGTGCTTTGCGATATATCGATTGTTATGCCATTTAAACCTATAGAAAAGGATCGATAAACAGGGTGTTCGCAGCGAACACCTTAATGATCGATTTTTTTCCCATAGGTTTAAACGGCAATATATCAATAATCGATCCTTCACGCCACGCCACTGTTCAACACTTCCTTGGACAATTGTATGGGAGCAACAGTCATCCTCCCTATACTAGGTAACGTTGCATGATGTCAACGATCATGGTGTCAACAAACCCAAAATCTGATTGTAGGGTCAACGATTGTTGACGTCGTGCAAGAAGCAAAATATGGCGACGCTGCCCTTGCACACCTACAAATTTTAAGACAAAACGCAGTAACTACGTTCGAACGAGACAAGTGTCTACGATCGAGTACGAGTCTATTTTATTAATCACGGCAGGTCTGCTTGAGTGCGGTGTTGTCAAGGATTGAAGTAGTGAACGGGAAGCGGTCTCAACTAGAAGAAGTCACGTACATGTTTTCTTCTCAAAATCTTACGGGAAGCTCGGATACTAACTCCTGGACGAAATTTTAAAAATTATTTTGCGTGTTGCATGCTGTTGCTTGCAATGCATGTTGGATTATTAAAATAGCGTCATGTGCATCTTTGCTATTCGACTAATGTGAATTGTAAACATTTGTATATTGTTTTATAAGAGTTGCTTTCTAAAATTCTGGTTGTGTGATTTGTTTTCAGAGGTTAATGTAGCATAAAGATTTAATTCATCCAAAATTTTAAGGCCACTTCAGAACCGCCTCTGCACTTCAACTGCAATCTGCAACTGGTCTAATTCAACAGATCTACGTATGCTAGTTTATTAATTTCCATGGGATTGATATGTTCCAATGGGAGAGTTGAAATTTAGAAATTTTTGAGCGCGTATATACTACGCATATGCAACTCCTCTTCTCCCTGGCCAACTTTGAGGCAGCGGACCCACAGGTACAACGTTTCATTCAGAGGTATAGTCCACACCCTCTGAGGTCCTTCGGCGTATGTCATTAAATTAAACCACTATAGTACAAAATTCTGGATATGTGACTGTTATGGCAATCAGGATGAAATGGAATGTTTCTACGTTGTTAAACTGTTGAAAGATTTTTCTAATTGACCTTCGGACCCCAGGATTAAATTGCAGAATTTTATAGCTTAGAAATGCAGGCAATAAATCTGAAATACCAAGAGGGTTTTGTAATTTCTTAAGAGTCCTAATACGGTCGGAATATACGAGCTGATTAAGTCTGCTGTTTTCATGCGCCATAAGGATCTCCTAAGAAGGGAAACAAAGAGGCGGTAACATCTTCGTAGGTGATTAAATTTTTAATTGCACTTCCACGAGGACGGAAAAACTATTTTAATCGCACCAAATCTTCGATGTGAATAATCACAGCTGTTCCTCATTCCTCACCTAGACGGTTTTCATTTCTTTAAAGAAGACACTTAAAACTTTCATTATATTATGATTTTGATTTTAAATACACGGAAGTAACCAACCTCAAGTGGCATTTTTCAACGGAAAAATCGCAATATTTTGAAACTAAATTACGATTTTTTTTAACGATTTCTTGGCGATAAATTTTTTAGGATCATCAACATTTGGGCGATTATCCTCAATCTTGTCGCAATGTTATCTCTTTCAAATCGTGCTCGATAGTATAGAAATTAAACCTCAATTCATCACGATTTTTTGTTCAATAATATTGCGATAAATCACTGTCGATAAAATCGCGATTTTATGAAAATTTTCACGATGAAATCGCAATTCAGCGCGATCTTTTATCGGATGATGCTGCAATAAATCGACGTTAATAATATCGCGATACATTCTCAGATCAAATCGCAACTTTTTGCGATCACTGCTACTTGGGACATGATCAACGAACTTCTATAAAAAAAACATTACTTATAGTTTCATACTGATAATATGATGACGATTCGATTGATTTTTTTTCTGCCATGTAAGAATAGATAACAATACAAATATAAACTTGATCATGAGTACTTGGATGGGTCGATGTCTCAACAAAAGCTACTCGGTAAGAAGTTGTGTGTACATCCTATCTGAAAATTCCGCCTCAGAAAAGCACGTCTCTAACGAGTATAACTGGAGGGAGGAAATGATTTGTTTACTTACACGTAGCTTTTCTGCACGATATAGTCGCACGACAATGTGGAGGCTTCCGGCCCTCGGAAGTATGATGACAACTCAGAAAACCATTAAGACCTAAGGGTGTACAGTTCTATTTCCTTTCCAGCCAACAACTCTTTCAAACGCTCAGTCACACGTGATAACGACTTTCCGCAACTAAATTACTACTGTTCCTGAAAACTAATGATTCAATGTTGGCTTTTTCCAAGGCTGCGAATGACCATTCAGTTCGAAGACAAGTACACCTGTAAATTTAATGGGAAAAAATTCTATGACTCTTCCCCGAAAGTGGCTGTTAGTGACATCTGTAGTGTCGAACGCTCATTTTTGCGGTGAAAAGCCCCAAGCGAGCGTTCATATTTTCATGATACTCCGTTTTCTACATGCGGAAATGCAACTCCAAGCCAAAGGTGCAATGGCTTAAATTACTCAATTTTTTACCGGAGCATGATAGAAAATATTTAATCAAAATTTTGTGGTTTCTGGGCGTAATCAGAGAAAATATCGGTGAAATATTCAGTTTTTTTTGAGTGGTCGTCGGTTTCTCTGTACTAGTGCCATTTACCAGTGAATAATTTTCAACGTTACCATTTGAGAAACGACAAATAAAGGAAATTTTGTGATTTTTTGTTTAAGTTGCCCTTGTTTCAGTCGCTCGTTTGTATATTTTCTTCGTCGTAAATTATAAATTTTAAGGGGTGAGTCGAGCTTTTTGCCCTTAAATTGCCTTCAAGCTCGGTCACTGACACAACGCGACAAATATTCCGTCAAACGACAGAGCGCCAATTTTGAAACTTTGATTGGACAGATTTGACTAGAATTAGCCTACTTGCATTTCATGCTGCCTAATTCTTCTCAGATTTCATTTTCTCAACAGAAACACCGAACAACAAAACGCCTGGAAACTGTCCATGAATCTCTTTTGGGACTGAAACAATATACACACAAAATGTCATTCAGAAGATGGATTAGATTTCTGTTGAAAAAATAGAAAATGATAAGAAATTGAGCAACGACTGATGTATTTACGCTGATTGTGGTTGAATCCGTCCAATTTGTGTGAATACGTGGTTTTTTTCAAAAAAAAGAAAGAGAGACACATCTCATTTACATTGTGGTGTATAGATGTTATCTTGCCTCCCTGTAAGTCAACGAGGCATCATCCGGTTGTCGACTCGTTTCATCGCAAGACGGTTTATCCTGTTACGCAAACAATCACCAATCAGGGAGGAGCTCTAAAATAAAAACCGGAGTTTACTACTCACTCCATTTCAGGGCGGGAACGGGGGACGCCGACCCTCCGCAAAAATAGTCCCCGCAAAGCAAAAATAAGTGCCGTTGCCCCACTCACGATCCGAGGAAACATAAATGTTCACCCTGCTGCCACTTTGTTTCATTCATACACGCGATATTGAGCCGAATTCGTTCGTTCTTACACTGGAAAAAAACCACATTGGATCTAGAGTCCAGACTCTTAAAAACATCGACAAGAAAAAATACTTTTCACTTAATCAGATTTAAGCTTAAATCAAGAACCAAGCCTCTTAATTTGAGCGGATTTCCTTTTGATTTAAGCTTAAATCTGATCGAATCAAGAGTCCTTATTCTTGTCAATGTTTTCAAAAGTCTGGACTCGAGATCCAATGTGTTTTTTTTTCCAGCGTAATTTTCAGATCCTGCCTACGGAGGACTCCGTCCCTGAATCATAGGCGGATTCAAACACTATTAGCCGAAAGAACCGAGAAAATCAAGAAAAATCGTTTATATTGACTACCCTCGAATTCCAAAAAAATGTACGTTTTTTCAGAAGGCTATTTTTAAATGATACATGATTGATACCAGAGGAAACAAAGAAAAAACAACCCCTCTACCACCAAAATAGAGATGGGCGCTTACGTGATTTGGCAAATGATCGGGTCAATCAGGAAACCGATGCGCGATTTTTTTGCTCCCGGTTGTTTAAAAAAATTGGCCCTTTCGAGCCGTCGGCAATACGGCGATGGAGTCCGGCATCACGGCACCCGATGGATGCGTGTGGACCCATAAAACGGGCTTGCCAATTTGCTATTGAAATGAGCTCGAAGATGAGAATCTGAGCTGAGAAAGCTGCATGCTGCATATTACAAGCTGCCGCGGCGCGGGCTTAAAAAGGCGCGATTCGATCTTCCAAGGTTGCCAGATAACGTGATAAAATGTGCATGTTTTATATTGGATTGTACTGCGAAAAAAGTTGATTTTTCAAAAAAAATATGGTAAGCGAGCAAGCTCCTCATCGCCATATGGACGTGGCCACTTTACACTGCCACACGTCGCCGAAACGAGGGTGCAAGCGTGTCAACGAGACTTGAATATTGTAGGCGCTTGGGACGTTCCAGCGGGTCGTTTGTTGAATCGATCGAATGGACTTGATCGATAGATCCCTATCTTGGCAATGCTATCTATCGATTCAACAATCAATAAATATATCGATATTTATCGATAACGATTCAACAATCGACCCGCAGAATATAGATTTGCCACCGAGAGGGTTTCTGGCGGACGGTTTTCAAAACGGACTTATCAAAATTCGTTCTTCGCGATCAAAACTAGATCAGTGTCGAGAAGAAACGTTCTCAATGCATCGCTTCTTCGGCAAAAGAACGTATCGACACTTCAACGTTGCAACACTTTCGATTGTGAATTTAATATGTTAGGTGCTAAAAAACCGTTAATAATATAGAGCGGGAGATCGCACTGATTTGTATCCCAACTACACCTAAAATCAGCGAAATTTGGGACAAAAAAAGGAATCATATTATAATGGAAAACTGAATGGTTCGTTAAAATTTTGCAGTCGTGGAATGAAATTGCGATCCTTTGCTGAGAAACGACACACAGCACCTGCAGACGTCGATCGTTGAATCGTCCATAAATAACCTTGATCGATACGTCTCTGTCTCAGCGATACTCGACATCGATTGAGGCCACTTGATCCAGGCGCTGCATGCAACTATTCGTACTCTGTGGATGTCCGCTTTGCATACGTGATCGATTGAAGGCGTTTTCACTTTCCCTCACCCGATCCCCAACAACGGCCGGGATTAAAGTCACTGACGGTTTACGTCACAAGCATTACACCGGAGAACAAGGATGTAATCGCCCTTCTAAATGAAAGACAGAAGAGTTTTGTGAAAGGCCGTGATTGAAATGATGCATGTAATACAACATTGCGCTGAGAACGTTTGTGTAAGTAAAGTTCTATAGGGGGTATTTTTATGTATATAATAGGAGATTTTTCTTAGAAAAAATTACTTTCTACTTTCAAAGGTTAATTTATCATTATTCCTTGTATTCTATATTTTAAGTCAAAATCAATTCATTATACTACCTTAATTAATTTACTGCAGCTATTTACATTAATTATAACAATATTTCAATTTAATACTATAATTTAATATTACAATATTTTAAGATTTTTTCCTAGACTCTGTTTTTCATAAATAGAAGAAAATTGAGAGCCTAGTTGTAAAGCTCAGTTGCATAAAAATAGTGCAAATGAATTGCTTAACGCTAAAAACAGTGAATACATGTGTGATTATAAAAACAATGACTTTGAGGCCGTAATAAATGCAGAATACCCTCTTTTTATGGTCTTCTCAATTAAACTAAAGAGTAATTTTTAATGGTTTAGCATTGAACTTCGTGTTAGAGTAACGATACGATTTCCTCATTAATCAGTATCACGAGAATAATCCAAGCTTTATAGATGCTATGGATACGCTAAGGTGCGGTGAGAGGATTGGGGTGGTAGTCTGTCGTGCTAAGGAAAAACGCCATATGAGCTTGAATATGTTGCCAAATTTCTCTATATAAAACATATATTTTTTAGGAAATCTAGGAATATTTTTCCTTAAAACCTTCAGATAGCGTAGATTAAAGTGCGAATTAAACTCTATGAAAATCTCAGAGAAAAATATCCTCAAATTTTCTGGAAAATACGTATTTTATTAGAAGAAATTGGGCAACGTCTCAGGGTTTATATGGCCTTTTCCCTCAGCATGGCAGTAGTCAAGTTTCAATATCTCCAGGTCGGATCCCAAGAGATGAAAAAGATCCCGATGGGCCGATACTCAGATCATCACATGAATTATTATAGTCGGTCGAGCTGCTGCGGGTGAGGTTGGTTACGTTGGAACTTGCGAGTCGCGCATGCTAATTGCCGTTCGCGCGTGTTGAAATCTCCGCGCGATATTTCATTTGCCGCTCAATTGCTTTTCGGACAGGAGCTCAAATGCAGCTTCCAATGTGCGAGTAGACCCTCGTTGCCACGGTGGATGGTGGAATCCCTCGAGGAAATCACCGCACACAATTAAAATTGAAATCTGATTTGACTCACACTGGCTTCATAACGATGGGTCACAATCGGACGGCGCGGCGTTGAGCAGAGAGGAACCAAGCCACATTAGCTATTGCCAAATTTAGTGGGGCAATTTAATTTTTCCATGAAAACGGTTCTGCGGAATTTTCCGCAAATCTTAGTAACTTTTCTAAATGCTAAACTTTCCTCAAAATTTTCAAAAAATCCGCACAAAAGTTCTCTTGTAAAAAATTAAAATGCTCGATTTTTGGCAATGGCTGATGTGACTTGGTTACTTTCAGTCAAACGCAGTTCATTGGATCTGTTACAGTGGAGAGATACAGACACGTCGATCAAGTCAAACGATGAAATGGTCCAAAATCACGATAAGTCCGTCGGAAAAGTCCTCACACACGGTTGTTCGCGACAATGCATTGAATTAAATTTTCCCCGCCCACAAACACTTTTTTTCTGTACTTGGTGACAAGGTTCTCCCTCTTTATAAAATTTGTCGTGCTCATGGGAGGAAAAATATTTTTTAAACTTTTCATGGTTTCCCAGGCAAAGATGAAGAAAAACCTAACTTCAAATATAATCAATCTTTCCCAAGTGCGTGTCGTTTTAGAGCAATTTTTCATCGTACATCACAAGAAAGTAAAAACACTAATGCGACACAAAATACTGATAGTAGTTAGCGAGATTGTTTGTATATACGTTGGGTTTTTTTAGATCTCTGGCTGCCTGCCGGTAGCCCGCGTGTCCCGCAAAATTTGAAAATTTGTGATTAAAGTGCGTTCAATGTTATACCTATGCGCAGAAGCTACGCAAATTGTGCAAATACATGATAAATGATTTCACACGGTAAACCTCCAGAACCAAAATTGAATGAGAACAGCTCGTGTTTACACTTAAGTTATGCGCAGACCAAAGCTGTCGGTTGAGTCTCCGCAAAAAGGAAGGGAAATGTGACTCATACAAGTTACCAGTCCAAGCACCGCCCCCGTGACATCTCTCGTTGATAATTTCTTATTAGAATTTATTTTATTTTCAACCTTGACCCTCTTTCGTTTTGAGACAAGCGTGCGGTGAGCTAACGATTGTCGGAGTGAAAAAACCGCGTGCGTCGAAGGGAGTAGACAGCTTTCGCCCACTTCACATCGGTCTCGTTGAGTGAGCCACGATGTTTGGTGAATCTGCCGGCTCCTTGTTTCCATACTAAAAAAGTTTAACCGGTCAATGACGTAGATGACTTTTAAAGATACGACAAAAATGTGGTGCTATAGACTAGAGTCCCTTAATACTGAGAGTCAAGACAATGTGAATCCATTTCTGATTGGTTCCCCTATTTTAGGCCTTCACAGTGTCACAGACGGGAATAAAGATTACATTTTCAACGATTGCAAAGATTATAGTCTGGAATGGACCAGGGAATTACGGGTTTGGCAAGGTACAAACGGAATGAGAGAAAGGAATTTGAGAATGGGCCGATCAAAGATTACAAAAAACGTTCAATTTCTGTAATCTTTATTCCCGTTTGTGACTCCATGAGGGGGTGTTGTCTTGACTCTCAGTATAAAGGGACTCTACTATTGACTAGATATTGCACCCATGTGAATTCGTACACTTTGTTCGTTCTGAACTTTTAGCTGCAGGTGATTAAGAGGTATATCGGTAATAGAATGGTGATGCGTAACCGAGAAGGGAGTTACACTCACTGGTTCTTTCAAGGGTGCTGCACCTCGCTGAGTAGTATCATGCAGAAACCGACTCTGTATTAACGTTACGATTATGAGCTCATTACTGTCTCGCCACCGACTCAGGAGTATGCTGCACTAACAAACGATGAGCCTCGGGAGACTTTACGGTCTGTCGTACCGACGCGCCGTTGCCAAACATACAGATAGGCTAACAGGCAATGCGTTCTTTTACGTAAATTTATCAAAAGTAAGACGGTATCTGCAGAAAAATAAATAAAAAATATTCCAGATTGATGAAAGTGAATTACAGTCAATTCCGCTTAATTGGGACCCTGGCTAATCAGGACACCTGCTTAATTGGGACAAAATCGCCCATGAACGGAATATTTTACCAATTAGCAAGGTAAAAAACTCCGCTTTATTGCGGCAGAACTCTGATTTATCGGGACACTAATCTTCCGGAAGAACGATTAAATCACGCCAAAATTCCCTAAAAATGCGCAAGAAGAATCAAAACGGTCAAAACACGAAGACTCTGGCGATGACGAACCACCGCCCCTTATGTTTCATTAATTGATGATGCAGAGAAAAAAAAAAGTTGAATGTCTCAAAAGACTCTGCATTCAAGAAGAAACAAGGAGGACATTACGTCAATGCTTGGCCAATCTTCAAAGTGACCATTTTCCCTCTGTTTTCGATGATTTTAAGGGAACTTCGGTTTATCGCGAAATTCGCTTAGTTGGAACAAAATTCCCCAGGACAGCAAGCCTTTCGATCAAGTGGAGTTGATTGTAAAACATGGTGTCTAAGATACCGCGAAAGGGTGGCAACAAATCGTGGGTACATATAGGCTTTGAGAGAGTAGCATGTAACAATCGCTGATAGGTGTTGCAGCGCAGCGGAAGGTGAAGATGCAAGGCCAGAAATAACCACCTCCGCCCCCTCCCTCCCCCACCCTTTTGGCGTTCCCCGAGTCATTTTTCGTTTAATGCACCCGAATGTATGAATTGTTCAGTGAACTCCTCCAATTACCCGGCATCCTGCTCTATATTCGTCAGCATCCACCAGGAATCGACTTTATCGCCACACCGCGCCGGCCGGGCCGACCGCAGCGTTTTCTGCGAATCACGAGATTTGCCACGATCTCGCTCCGCGCTGGCGAGTTATTTTTGCTCCTCAATCGACTTCGGCAGCCGCTCGTCCGAGTTTGATCCGCGATGAGAGGAAAACTCGAAACCGCGGTCTTATATACCGCTGGACGATATCAATGTAAAGTCATGGAAAAGCGATGTGTATGCGTCGCAGGCATATTATAAAATCAGGCATTCTGTCAAATGCCTAGGCAACATTAGCGGATGCAAATTGGTAACATTGTTTTTCCCCCATTTAAACCTATGGAAATGTATCGATTCTTGGAGGGGACAGGTGCTCCGACAAGAATCGATTATTCAACATAGGTTTAAAAGGAGGAAATGCGCTAATGATGATAAAAATAAAGAAGATGAAGGAAATATCAATCATGATTTTATCTAGTTAATAACATTAGTTAGATGATAAACTCGATTATTCCGTCTATAACGAGATATGACAACAATGTTACATGTGCAGTGTTAAACGCGAAAACAGCAAATACATATTAGCTGGACGGATGTTCCCTACGTGCAGTGCGAGGAGATACAAATCGTGTTTGTCTGAAAATTCTGAGAATGTTGTCATTCGAGGAGCAACGTTCAATTATATGTACAAAAGGACGTGCAATCCAAAGTTTAATTAAATAATGTAAATACACGCACAGGCCTCTTAAGAAGCCAGACATTGTTCGGGTAAGGTAGCACGTAAAAAATGCGCATCCAAACAACCCAAGGGAAGAATGCGGTTACTTACGACCTTTCGGTGACACGGAGAGAACATAATGCACATTAATGCAAAAAATATTCTGGTATTTTACGCTTTTATTTTTGCTCTCAGGCAGAGGAGACAAAATTTGCCTCAAGAGTGGGGAAAGTGTCACAAAATCTTCAAAAATCTATCAAAATTGGACGCATTTACGCGAGAGCAATCTATTCAAAATTATACCGGAAAAAACAGGACAGTCGTCACAACCAACGGCTGGTTAAAAAGCGACTGCTATCGTGCGGTGGTTACGATAACTACCGTGTTAGAGGACGTAACTAGACAGGTACTTACAACCACTACCATGATAATTGTAACCACCGGGGTATCTTATTTCTCTCTGATATTGAGAAAACATACCAATCTCAAAATTGGACGGTTTGAATTTTAAATTGGGTTTTGAAAGCCGTCTCAAGGGTAATTTTCTACCTATCTGCCAGTTCAGTCTCATTTACAAATCAAAAGCAAGAAATCAAAAGATTCTCAGCTCCATCAGGTTTTGCAAAGATAGCGCATGGTATTTTTCACTGTAAAACAACCTGAGTGCCTTCGCTTCATGAATTTCTCTTCATAATTATGATTTTAGGAGAGCAAGAATTATTTTGCCACTTGATTCAAATTAAATAAAACAGAGAAGCACTCACATTATTTTCGGAACACCTTACGATAGAGTACCTATATTGAGAGAGTATGGCCACTGGAGTTACCACCTCTGATTGGCTCAGCCATCTTAGGCTGAATGGAGCCCTTAGGACCCAAAAATGGCGGACGCCATAAAGTTAATGTAATGCAAAATGATTCAAAATGTAGTTGTCTTTGCTTATCGTAACGAGAACTTTACCCAAATGCACTATTGCGACTTTTTTACATATTTTTAAGGCTAATCGTGTGCAATTTTTGAGAAAAATGATCTTAGATGTAGTAAGGTTGGCAGCAAGTGCGGTTGGTGATAACCGTCAAAAGTTGGCAATGACCCCCCTCCCATCCTTAAAAACCAAAACAAAGCACCGCCATTTTTGGGTCCTAAGCCTCACCATGGGACCCAGTGGCCATACTCTCTTAATATAGGTACTCTACCTTACGAGACGATGCTTCACATTTGAACTCCTCGTTTTCAAGGGGCGATTCATTATTCCGGCACCGGGTTGGCAGTTACAGGCAATCGGTTTTACGAGTATTTATATTCGCCGTTACTGAAACGCCACCGGTCGGCTGGTCGCCGTAATGATCGGACATAAAATATTACGAGGAATTGCCGCCACGCGATTGCTTTTCCAACGAACTTGCCGGGGGATGCGCATGGCGATGCTGCATCTGTCGGCGTCGATGGAAGGCGGAAAACCCTCGCTTTACAGGCGGAAAAGTCGTAACTACATATTGAGATAAGCCCTGTCGCTCGCACAACCCTACGCTGTCACCGGCTCACGAGGGCATGATGTTACGCCCTTACGTCAGCGAAGAGATGAAGTGCATCCTCCACGTGTCTGCATCCGTCCAGCTATGTGCAGTATTCTGCCGTACTAAAGAAAAACGCCGCTCGAGCCTTCAGGCGTTGCCCAACCATGCTTCGTAAACCACGAATTTTCGGGAGAATTTGCGAGAAAATTTCCTCCAATTTTTTGGATAATTTTGTTCGCGATTTCACCTAAAAGTCCTGAAAATTTCAAGGAAAAATATTCATAGCTTTCCTCAAACATAAGCATTATATCGAAGGAAATTCGGCAACTCTCGAAAGTTCATACGGCATTTTTTCTTAGCACGGTAGTATTGTGCAGCCCGTGCATTGGATACGAGAGAAAAACGCCGCGTAATTGGATAACATTGATGTGGAAGGGGCGGTAGAGGATTAGAAAGGCGGAGAAGAAGAAGAAGAAGACGAAGACGGAGGTAATAAGAAGAATCTGAAAAAAAAAAGACGGAAGGAGAACAACTAAAAAACAAAAAAGGGAAAGAGAAAAAGAAGGAGAAGAGGAGGAAAAACAGAGAAGAGAAGAAGAGGAGAAGTAAAGAGATAGAAGAGAGAGATGAGAAAGAATGAGAAGAAGGAAAACTTGTGTGCAGATACATACCTGATAAATTTTCCGATTCAATTTTCAGTCTTTCGGTGATGAAAGAGACTGTCTCTGATGTGTTCGCATCTGTGAACATAAAAAAAAGGAAAGAAGATTAAACTAGGCAAAATCCAATATCGTATAGAATTTTCCATCGATAATTTTAACGGCAGATTACGTTGGTGACAAATGAAAATACGAAAAAGAACACATTTTTATTTTGTAAATGTGTGCATACGAAGCCCTTTGAACAAAACAACATGGACAAAATTGATTTCAACATGATGACAGGACTGTCCGATTATGTGCTAGTCGGAGATTCGCATTTTTTAATTTACTCATCGATGTAAACTAGCATATTTGGAGAAAACATCCCACTGGTTGTAGGCGCCAAACCCGACTACACATGTATTCATATCAGCAGAACAAGCGTTCTCCTCTCAAACAAATTACATTCATTAGTTTCCTACCACCCCCGGCAGTCCATTTCCGTCACTTCCCTCAGCAACTGCACAGTCTTAGCCGCGAAGGCCCTCACGCATACTTTGACAAATCGCATTCTCGATGACCCAAGTCTGAAACGAGCTCTAGCACTCCGATCGCAGCATCACGACACGAAACTCCGCTATTTCAGATTTGAGGGCACGCCCAACAGGTCTCCGGCCATTAAAAAATGATCCAGACAGTTGCGGCTGACAAATATCACCTAAAACCCTAGAATTCCTCAATTATCAGACGAGAACTTAGCGGAGGAATGTGCGCTTTGGCAGCGAATAGCGAAGCAACCCTAGACGTCCACCATCGGCATAATTCGTCGCTCTTCGAACGTAAGGGCGTAACTGACTTTTGTGTTGAGCCCTCTTGTTCATATAACTACAGGTGTTTCAGAGCTCACGTGAAGGTGGAGATACGCCCTTACGTCAGGACGAATTATACGCGTTGCAATTTGAGGACGCATGAGCATCGCTCCGTGCATCTGCATCAGTGCGAACGCACTTTATTTTTATTTTTCATGGGTTGAGACCACTCGAGGTGTGCTGCCAACTGGCCAACTGCTCGTGAGGTCAATTGCATGAATTGGCAGTCGACTGCCGCACAGTGGATCGAGTTAATCAGAGAGGTCGGACATAAAATTGTTGACTAAAACTGCAAATGTCGATGTTTATTCCGTCATATTTTAGATTTCAAGGGATTCCCCCTTTTTTAAGAAGCCCTGTCAACACTAGCAAAAGTTCACGGAACTTTGTGCGAAAATTAAGTTCCGTAAATCTATCTCTGTGTGGACAGACCCTTCATTTATGAGAAAAGAACGAAAAAATTATGAAAGAATAAACATGAATGTGGTTTAATGATTTTAATTTCCGCCACCGCGCTATGCGCACTGTGTTTGGCGTAATGCGTGAAGTATTCCTGCAGTCTTGTAGGAGCTATGCGTTTCACGCCGACCGCTGCCGACCGCACTACGTTTGACGCAATGCGTGAAGTATTCATGGAGTCTTGTAGGCGCTAATATGTGTTACATGCCGACCGCCGCGCCGAGGGCTTCTCCTTTCTATCTCAGTCCTCGTCATCATTGTTCTCTGCGCCGCGCCGCTCCAGGCCAAATTGCGTGTTTGGTTTCTCTCTCAACTTGACTAATAAAAGGTGATGTCTCTTGTATCACCGAAAGACGAACAAATTAGAAATTACTATACTTCAACTCTCAGGAAATGAGAGATTTTTTCGCCTTTTCTCGTTTGTAATTTTTTTTTTTTTTGAATCAGATATTTTTCTTTATACCTACTTCTGAAAAAATTACAACATTTGCCGCCCCCTAAATTTGCCGCCAAGGGCCGCGGCCCATGTGGTCACCCCCTAAATCCGGCCCTGTTTGTAAGTGTCGCACCAGATGGTTTTAAAATTTCCAAGGAAACACCCAGATCCGTAGAAACGTTTTGCCTAACGGCAAAACTGCACAAGAAACATTTGGAAGAAATTTGGAAGAGCTAGAAAATTTTACAAGGAGACCACTCGCACCACTTTTAAAACCTCAAGGTTTTGTACAAACGGAGTTCTAAGTTTTTAAAGTTTCAGAATTTTGTCCAACCTCTCCGGTTAACTCGATCCACTGTGTGCCGATAGTGCTACCATCAACCAACAACCAGATCATACAAGCGAGCGCGCGCTGCTGTCAAGATTCAGCTACCAGCGAAATTTTGATATAAATATCCAGTGAAAGTCCGCCATGTTCGGATTTTTGCGAAGACAGCCCGCTATAGAAAAATCCTCGTAATGAGGGGTTGAAGGTTAAAATGTATGTTCAAAGGGCTATACTACTGAAGCGTGTTCGGTGTGGGTCAATATTGGGCTTTTAACTCCATGAAGTTTTTTTTTCTTTTTTCAAAAGAGACTACTTAGAATATTTTCCTATTTAGGAATATATTTCCTATTTAGAACTACAGCTCTTAACCACATTCGGGTGAATCACAGTTTTTTCTGAATATTGATGACAGTTATGGACCAACATTTAAAAAAATTGCTAATACCTATATTTCTAGCGCTGCATTTATTAATAGTCACAAAAATATCGAAATTTTATGATAAATACGGAAATTTTTTAGGGGAGTGGGTCTTTGGTCTTAAAAAACATGTCTCACTCCTCCAACTCTTTGAAATCCCTCTTTCACTACATATTCAATATTTTTGTGGTCATAGAAGCATTCAGCGCTGAAAACTATAAGGGTCACCCATTTTTAAGAAATTAAGAGAGAATAAAAGCACGTTTTTCCGAAAATCTGATAGAGCCATAGCTCTGACTAAGGACACTTAAAGAAAAAGCTTAACAAAGTAAAAAATCAATACTTTGAGCCAAAGTAAACGCCTCTACATTCTGACGGTTTAACCACAGATCAGTGTTGTGACAATCAATTCTGGTGAAACATAATCTTAGACAAAATTTAATTCATGCGAGACTTATATTGGTACAAGAAATGAAACTGATATTTTTAAGATAAGTAGTGTAAACAACAGTCACCACTTGATTTCCAAATCATCCGTACGATTTACATTTTCCCATAATTCGAGGAAACTTTGACAACGATGGAGATGGAATTGTCTAAGCCATCAAGCTAGTCAAGCAGTCATGCATCAATGGACGGTATACAAGGCAAGTCCCCCTATTTAATACAGATATCCATATAGTCCAGTCAATCTAGCTTTTTACCTCGGACAAATTAGCACAAACTTTTCCTTTGGTATATAGGGTCTCTAGGTACCCAATAAGACAGAAAAAAAAGTTTACCAAAAAATTCCACCGGGAAAGTGGTCAAATCGCAGTTTTTCAAAATGGCGGCTTACGGCAATTTTCAAAGAGGACGTACATACGGATTTCCCTTTATAACTCAAAAATAATGCGTCAAACCAAAAAAATGTGGCATTAGTTTGAAAGATCATAAAATTTTGATTAAGAATCATATACAAAACTTAGGCTTTTCTTATTTTCTTCTTTCCGAATTTTAATATTTAAAAACAACAACCGGCAAAATCTGCTGAAAATTCACGATTTCTCGCGTTCTTGACCAATTTTAGGTCAAAATAATTAATTTAAGGTTAAAAACAACGGCACCACTGAAAAGTACGCTTAATTTTACATAAGTATACCCATTCATTTTACCTTTTCATCTTATATGACCTCATTGTGAGACGAATCATTCAAAAGCATGAAGTCAATATTCAACTACAAATTCAGCTGTTTTTTTCCGTTTCCAGCGCTTTTGATCAATTATTTTTCGACAAAAGTATAACTTATATATACTTTT
>NW_017566728.1:3962597-3981275 GCF_001854935.1 Bemisia tabaci
CTTTGTGAGACATTCATAAACTGCCGTGCTAAGGACGAAGTTTTAGACGTTGCTAGATTTTTTCAATAAAATAAATTTACTGGGAGTTCTTTGAAGTAGTCCGCAATTTGATCTAAAATATCCAAGGAAACATATGAATAACATTTCTCAAAAATACGTGTTCTATTTAGGGCCATTTGGCAACTCTCGAATGTTTATACGCGTTTTTCTTTAGAACGGCAGTCAAACAACCCCTCGCCTCCCGCTCTTTTGAATGGAACAAGACTGGTCTGATCCTCCTCCTCCTCGCTGATTTCTTAGAATATAACGGAGAAAACCGGAAAAATACGGGTGCATTGCAATTATTCCCTTTTTAGTGAATCATCATCTATGTGCGCTTGAACGTTTCTTCCCCCCGGTAAATTCGGGGGGAGTGTTTTACATAGAGCACAATTTGGCATCCACAGCGCCTCCATTTATTTTGACATGTTTATTGGATCTGGAGTGTGTCGCGGCCATCAATCATGCGAAAAAGTCAGTGCTGATTTCTTCTCGTTGCTCGATTTTTCTCTGTGGTGCGGCGAGGCGCAGCGGGATGTTTATTACCTTGTCTGCGGTGCATGTTACGTGTCGTCTGGATCGTTTCGGCGATGAAAGCTCAGCGGCTCGATTGTTGAATCGATATCAGTGGCGTGCGCGTGGAATTGCGATACATCGATTGTCATCGCCATTTAAACCTATGGAAAAGGATCGATACACAGGGTGTTTGCAGCGAACGCCTTAATAATCGATTCTCTAACATAGGTTTAAAGGGCAGAATAATCGATAGATCGCAAAGCACGCCACGCCACTGATCGATATCGAGTGACTTTGATCGATAAAACGCATTACAAAGGTAGGGATTTATCGATCAGGATCATTCGATAACGATTCAAAAATCGATCCGCTGGTCAATGGATTGAGTTTTAAGCCGATGATGACAGCGACTTGATTTTTGGACGTTATGAAGAATGACCAATTATTCCCGTCCCACAGACCTAATCTGGGCGATTTGCGTAGGTTGCCAAATTTTCTACACTCTCAGAAAAAAACTATGATTAAAATTAACTTATTAGTGATGCTCCATATAAGCTCTTAATTGATAGTAGCCATAACTGGTGATAGTAATATCTCTCACATTTATCTATGTATTGTTTTGTTCCGCTCATTTTTTTGCCCTTATTCGGTTGGCGCTTAATGCAACCGCTCTTTGTGCACCGCTAATCTGGCCTCGATCGAGTAATGAAAGAAGGAGGTAACTTTTGAAAACAATTTTGACAAAATAATGTTAATTTTTCTTCCCATAAGTTTGGCGATGAAATTTGATGATTGATAGTACCCATGCGTGCATTTGCAAAGTTGATAGGTATTCATCTCGATTTCTTCGTTTTGACCCTCTCGAGTGTCCAAAAATTAATTAATTTTGAATAATTATACACGTTTATCAATTCTTAATGAGGGATGGTGCCATTTACGAGGTACTATGACATTCGCTTCAATCCTTACGTCTTTGCCTTTGAGACCCTGATTAATTTGTGAGGCTTATGAGCTTTTGCACAACCTTTCGTGATATAGCAAAGCGCAAAATTAGTTTTAAGATCAGAGTTCGCTGGCTGCTGGAGCAAGGCACGATGAAACAATGGCTCATTAATGGGAATACTTCGAAATGTATAATTTACACGGTGCTTTTTTTGCATTGAGAGGTTTAATTTGCTCATACATACCGTACCACTGGTGTGTAATAGCCAGTTTCATCGTTCAACCCCATTTTCAAGCATGCTCCGATCATGCAATACTTTAAAGCAGATCTTAACTTTAAAAACCTTTCGAATTTCCTCGACCAAAAAAAAAGTGACCAGTGACAGTGAAACTTCTCCAAAGTGAAGTCACACTGGCAATGTGATATGTTGTATTCATTTGTAATTGTTAAGTCTTAAACAGAGGACCACCAGTGCAGAAATGACCGATTTGCTTAACACCACTGGCGATTCTAGAAAATTTGGCAACTCTGTTTTTCTTCCATTTAAGATAAACGCCACATAATCGATTCTTTGTGAGGTAACTTGCCGAACCTAAAATCGATATTTTCAACGGATTTAAAAAAAATCGTCGAAATTTCAAGGAAAATTGGGACTGAGCGGAATTTCACTTATCAGCAAAGTGAAATTTGGGATCTCTGGTAGAGGCAAAAAATAGTCGATTTTTTCGAATCGATATTTAGAATGATCGATTTTTGCACTTAAATAAATTTTTTGACGGAAATCGTTTTGGTCCGAAAAATCCGCATCCGTAAGTTCGAATATCATCCGCATTTCCCTCTCTTTCATCCGCATTTCCCTCTCATCCATCCGCATTTCCCTCTCTTTCATCCGATTTTTGATCCAATAACGGAGGGATCGCTGATATTGGGCCGATTTTTCCCCTGCGGCTGAGTCTCGTTTGAACGGAGCCTATTTGTCGGCTAATTAGGCGTAAGTGGTGGAGCTGGGGCGGGAGAAGAGGAGGGGGGGGCGGTTATTCGGGCGTAATCTCGACTAATAAGAGCAGTGCGCCTGGCTAATGTACAATGTAAACCCGCGCTCGGAAGATTCGGGCTGCGACGAAAATGGGAGCCGCCGCCGCGCCACGCCGCCCAGTGGATCGAGTCAATGAGGGAGTTCGGACAAAATTTGTGAACTTTAAAAGCTCATAACTCCGCTCATACAAAACTTGAAGGTTTTAAAAGTGGTTCCATTGGTTTCCTCGTAAAATTTTCTTCTATATGCACCCCTTAAAATTTAAAATGTGACGAGTTAAACATCAAAATTTGCAGTTTTAGTTAAAAAAGTCTTGTCCGATTTCTCTGATTCTCTCGATCCACCGTGCGCCGCGCCGCGTTGCCTCCCTCTACTAGTCGCGCCGCGGTCTGTGTATATTTACGAGGCCAATAACTTACGACGCTGCCGATTCTTC
The DNA here is from genome assembly GCF_001854935.1 of Bemisia tabaci. Lineage (NCBI taxonomy): Eukaryota > Metazoa > Arthropoda > Insecta > Hemiptera > Aleyrodidae > Bemisia > Bemisia tabaci. The sequence goes on from NW_017566728.1 coordinate 3,965,568, forward strand.
ATTCTAAGACATCGGCTGGGAAAAATTTCAAACTACGCTCATAGAGACGCGAAAACGTTAAGATTAGTTTTGCGAAATAATTTATAGCAGTGAACCAACGGATCAGTATCACTAGTTTCGGATGAAAATTCTGAACACAAGCTCACAAATTGACCGAGCGCAAAGTATTTTGGAGGAAAAAATGCAATGCTTTGGCTGGGGGAACAAATGTCCGCACCAAATTTTCTAACTTTTCCCAACCTATCTGGGTTAAGTATTCCTTGAGTAGCAACTTCGTTTATGCCACTATCGTAATTTCCAACTTCCATTGATAATTTTCTTGCGTATCATATTGCTTGGGGCTATACTCACGACGACTCCTTCTATTTACGCCTCTTGGATAATTTGATCTTTATACCCCCTTCTCCGAGGATGCGCGCTTTGGAGGGCCGGCATCACAGACTGCTTTTGGGTTCAAAAATTCTAAATTCGGCCCAACAGGGCAAGGAGCTGCCAAAAAACAAATTATGAAAACGGACCGAGATTTCTAGTCTCATATGTTGATACGATATTATGGGGTGAAAGAATCTTCTTGTGATGTGAAGGATGGATTGTTGATTTTTTCGACTGGGGGACTTAGAAGGTACCCCTCTATTCTGCCGTGATAGCGAGAGAGCAGTTAGTGCAAAAATGAAGTCTTGAGAAAAAGGGCGAAGAAGCGTCTGGCCGGAAAACTTCAATGAAAGAAGCTTTTCTTCTTAGTCAAATTGCCACTGATTTTTCGAAAGACTCTTAGAAATCGTTTGGATTATTAAAAATCGACCGGTTTTATTTCAATTGCATAAAAACGGTATTATTCATTTTCATGTGAGGCAAGACAACCGTACGTGCTATCTTCTGCATGCTTTTGTAGTAGCGTTTTAGACACAAAACAAACACATTTCCATGTTAGACTAGGTCATTTTTTGAGCATTCACGGCTTTCTTATTAGTCTCGTTTTCATGCAATCAAAATAATGGAGTTCGCTGTTTTAGCTATTTCATTGATTTCATCCAAAAGAGATAAGCCGAATTTTGAAGGAAACTCGATTTAGAAAATTTGACACCAAGCACACTCTTCGCTATCACTGCAGAGTCGAGTAACAAGTTTGGCTGAAGCCTCCCTCCCGCAAAAATTCTTTAGGGCCGGTTCAGTCGGTCGATTTTCAAATTGAGCTTTCGGTTCTTGTAATTGAGTTGACTCAGTTAGACAGGCCGAAGTCCAAAAACTTATGAGCCGTAGTGTTCTGCATGATCAACGGAAGCCAGGGCTCATGAGTTTTTGGACTTATACAGGCCCGTCTAGCAGAAACCGATTCAATTTTATACGTCAGTACTCACTTTACCGTCGAGGTTTGGTTGGACAAGCCGGGAGTTCGGTTTGACAAAATGAATAGTTGAGTTAAAATGGAACACCTAACATTCGCTTCGTACGACCGAACTTTTTTCCTAGTGAGCTGTAAACATTGCAAAATTTCCACCTGCAAATGTATCATTACAAGGAATCTACGTAGCCTCTCTTCCTGAAAGGTATACAATTATTTTTCTTCAGGCTAAAATCAGCAGCATTTTGAACCGAAACTGTACAGTCATATTTTTGGTAAGAAATAAAATCGTTCGAGACAATTTTACAACCTTGGAATAGTTGAGTTCCTCTCTCTGGGGAACAACAAGTAGCACAAGCACGCTGCATGCAACTATTCAAACTCTGAGGATGTCCGTGTTGCATATGCAAAAGATTGAGGGATTTTTTGCTTTCCTTTATCGAATACTCCATAACAATCGGGTTTTAAAAGTCACTAGCGAGATGCGTTTTTCATCTAAGGAACGACGATCTGGATAATAACGGACTACTTTACAAAAAATTGAAGCCTTAAACGCAAATTTGGGGTTTTGACTTCGCCAACGGCTGATGATCATGACTATGTGAAAACGATTTTCGTGTGAGGACAAATAATTTGGAGAGTTTCTAGCGTAGAAAAGATGATTGGTGAAGACGAGGGCACTTTGATTTACGTAGTCTTTACAGTGCTTTTCTAGAACAGAGACGTTGTCTAGATATAGGTTCTATCAGTTATCATCAGTTTATTACGTAAACCATTACGTTAGGGGGACTGATAAACGAATGACGGACAATAATGGGGGAAAAGAAAAGAGAAAACTAATAAGTACTAAAATCAGAGATGCAACTCTCATGAAATTTCATGAAATAATTATCTCACAATGATATCTCTTGAAATCCCATTTAATTTTTGATTATAGATCAAAATCTTTATTCACAGACTCAGCAGCGTACACAACCTTCTGTATAGTATAGTAAAAAATATTTTTTTTAATTTTGAAAAAAAAAAAAAAATAATAAATGTATAATGAATTGAAATTTAAAGTTTTTTGTCGTAATCTCTTCTCTTTGGTTCGGATTGCAATACCTTTTAAGCCTCTAAAAACTCTTGGAACTTTCAGCAGACTTTTTCATAAAAAGTGATTTCATTTCGTTGAATTCCAGCTTACATCCCTGAACAAGATCGACTTAATAGTTCCGAAAGTTTTATCTTTCATTTTCTCCGCGATTTCTACTACAAAATATCCTTAAATTATTCTCCCAAACGAATATGTTCGTGAATCCCAGAGAAAAATCGAGCGCTGGCCGAGATGAAGTTGGCAAAACTGGAGCTTGCCGAGCAGACGAACCAGTGCTGTTCTGTATACAAACAAAGTGAAGAGTGATACGATGATAAACCTCAGCGTTCTCCCTCGCCTTCCCCACTTCTTTTGGGTCTTCTCATTTCTTTTTGTTTCTGGTTCGGAGCGAAACTGACGGAGGTTTCTCTCATCGCGCACACTTCGCTGCCCGGAAAAAATTTAACATGAAAAATTTTCATCCGTCTTTCCGTTTGCTCGAGCTCCCCTGTTATGTAATCGCCCATTAAGCTGTAAAATTTGATTAACTCTGTGCGCCAGTCCCACTTGAGAGACATGCAATAAATCGGAAACTAGGGCAAATTTGAAAAATTGGGTGAGCCTTGTCGTTAAGTCTCTCGTCTGCTGAAATATCGACCGGTGTCTGCATTAATTCAGCGAATTGGTTCGGATAAACATTGAACTACAGTCAAGGGCAGTGCAAAATATGCCAATTGGACTCAATTTTGCAATAAAAAACCACTTTTCTGCCGTTGCTAAGGAAAAACGCCGTATGAACCTTCAGGCGTTGCAAAATTTCCTTTGGTAAATCACAAATCCTCGAGCAAATTTGTGAATATTTATCTTCCAATTTTTCATACAATTGTGTTCGCAATTTCACCTAAAGTTTCTGAAAATTTCAAGGAAAAGTATTCATAACCTTTCTCAGAAATAAACATTTTATTGAAGGAAATTTGGCAACTCTCGAATGTTCATACGGCGTTTTTCTCAGCACAGCAGTGTATTTCTGACTTTGTTCACAAACAGCATATCAACTTTAGGGGCCGTTCAAGTATTACGTAACGCACTTAGGGTGGAGGGGGGATTGAGCCAGCGTTACGCGTGCGTTACAAGGGGGGGGGGNGGGGGGGGGGGGGGGTGTCAAGCCCAGCGTTCCGTGACAAATCAAAGCCGGGGGAGAAAAATCTTGGAAAAAACGTGCAAAAAATTGAAAATCTCGCCCTTCCCGAATGAATCCTTTTGAAAATGGGGATGGGGAGGGGGGCATTAGGCCGGCGTTACGTAATTCAAAAAGGAGGTTAGGGCTGCGTCACGGGACGGGTGTCATAAACTCGGAAAAAGTGCGTTACGTAATATTTAAACGGCTTCTGAAATAGAAAAATGCGTGTCTCCGATTGCGACGTTGTAAGTTACTGCTTATATTCTATTTTTGTTTTGAAAAAAACTAACCAACCATTTTCCTGAAAATTGTCTGTGAGTTTTCTTCACTAATTTCAGAATTTTTAAAACCAATAGCTAGTAAGTGTTATGTTCAGTTTCCTGAGGAAATACAACAAGATGACTCGCAACATTTCCAATTCGGAGTACAAATTGGTTGACTTTCTAGTCATCGATGTGTGTCATTAGTTTTCGTATGCAGGGAGTTACTTTTATGAATGAGCTACAAAAGTTAGTAATCTTAACCCGATCATGGCTGGTGAAACACTTTAGCTCATGGGCTTAAAATGGTTTTCTCCTCACTAAAAGGGACTCACTGCATCGGTTACAGGCGAAAAGAAAAAAAAATTTGAGGCAGGACGAGGTATAATGAATAACATCTCGTCTTGATGCGACCAAAAAGGACTCGCGCCCAAATGCACGCGGATCAACGAATGAGTGATTAATTACATACACAAATCTCCACACGAGCTCCAAGAGCGTGATGCCAAACTGACAAAAAAATCGTCGAAAAAAAACAGAAACTTCTACCGACGATAAGAACTCCACTGGTCCTCACAAAATACGCTAAAGCGTTCGAAAATAATGATCATTTGGTTTAGTTTTTACATAGGGCAGTTCCCATTTCAGCACAAATTGCCCGATTTGGCACAAAAAGGAGACTTTTGGCGCATAAATTTTCAGCCCTTTTAAGTGAAAAACGACCATATTCGGCACAAGTATTTTAATTTCAAAATTGCTCTCTGAAAGTTTGGGTGTGCAACGACCTATTTTGGCCAGAAAACTGGCAGCTCACTGTATTCGAGGGATTCAGTAACCAGTGGCGAGGCGTGAATGATCGACTATCGATATTTCCCCATTTGAAGCTATGCTAAAGAATCAATTATTAAGCTTTTCGTTGCGAACACCCTGTTTATCAATTCTTTCCCATAGGTTCAAAAGACAGATAAATCGGTACATCGCAAAGCACGCCACGCCACTGTGGGTGACTGGTCCAGAAGGTGATTGTGTCCCTTTAACTCCTTGTGCTGAATACGGCCGTTTTACTTCCTTTCAGGGGTTGGAATTTATGCGCCAAAATGTCCAGTCTTTATGTGCCAAAACGGGCACTTAGGCGAAATGGGAACCGCCCTGTAAACAAATAAAAACCAGTGGCGTGGCGTGCTTTGCGACCTATCGAAATTTCCCCACTTGAAGCTGTGGTAAACGAACGATTATAAAGCCGGCTCCAGACTACGCGGCATTCGCCGAGTGCCGAGCCGAGTAACGAATATTCGGGGTTCGGGAATCGACGGGCAGATTCGAATGTTTTCACGAGTGTACAGCGCCACACTACTCGTGAAAGTCGTACTTGGCTCGTCATTTGGTAAATAACGAATATCTGATGGGATAGGACAAATGTTCGCCAAGTGAAGAAAAAACACTGGAAAACGCTGCACCTCTTCGCCCCCTTCCTACAAAACTATAGCGAACATTCGGCGAGTGAGGACGAGTAGTCTGGATGGCACCCCGATGTTGCTCCGATGTCGCGATGGACGCTCGGCTTCGTACTCGCGATCCCTTTGACTCGTGTCACAAAAACCGACTTTCAGCGGGTTGGGGCGAATGCCGAGCCGAGTGACTCGCCTCGCGTCAACACGAGCCAAGTGGACGCGAATGTTCCATCCAGACTACGCGGGACTTGCCAAATATTCGGTATTCGGCGAGTAATATTCGGCGAATGCCGCGTAGTCTGGAGCCGGCTTAAAGGTGTTCGCTGCGAACACCCTGTTCATCGATACTTTTCCATAGGTTTAAATGACCGATGAATCAATATATCGCAAAGCACGCACCGCCACTGATAAAAGCATATTGATTGAATCAAATGTTGATGAAAATCATGAAATCTGTCTCCTTCGCTTCTCATACTTTCAAGGAGTATTCACACGATTAAAAACAAATTATTCTCAGCCGGTGATGAGTGTTTAAATACGTGATCTATCAAGCGCGCATCATACTATCACGAAGACATGTTATGTGCGGAATGCTGGTGGTTATGATTTGCGTGCGAAGTGATCAGCGCGAGAGGGCGCGCGCGCGGTGGAGCGCGGGGGCTGATCGGCGGCACGCGAGGCTCGGAACAATCAATGAACCGTAAATCCACATCATGAATGAATGACAGTGCGTATAGCGTACTCGCCCTCGCTTCGTCCTCATAGCGTGCGTGAGCTTCTGTCCAGGACCGCGTCCGGCAGCGTCACGCGCCGCCGCACAAAGGAACGAGTCAGTGGTGTGCCGTGAGTTGCGATGTATCGATTGTTCTGCCATTTAAACCTATAATAAATAATCGATTATTTAGGTTTTCGCTGCGAACACCCTGTTTATCGATCCTTTTCCCTCGGTTTAAAGGGCATAAGAATTGATAAGTCGCAAAGCACGCCACGCCACTGGAACGGGTCTATTGGAGAAGTCGGGCAAAATTTAGAAACTTTAAAAGCTCGTAAGTTCATCAATGCAAAACGTGGAGGTCTCGAGAGTGGTCCCATTGGTTTCCTCATAAAATGTATAATAGATGACATCCCTTAAACTTAAAAACATCACGAAATAAACATCTAAATTTGCAGTTTTAGTAGACAAAATCAAGTCCGACCTCTCACGCTGCCTCGATCCACTGTGCGCCGGTGCAGCATTGTGCCAGCTGCCACCAGGATTTGATTGAAACAAGCTACTTCGTTTTCCATCTCTCTTTGCGCTCTTGGTCAAAGAATGGTGTTTACATGGTTTAAACTTATGGATCAGCAAAAAATAATAATATCCGAATCAAAGATAGGTTCCAGTGACAAAAAATCGCGATGTCCCAACAGGGCCGTATTTAGGGGGTGGCCACATGGGCCGAGGTCCATGGTGGCAAATGTTGTGATTTTTTCAAATGTAGGTATCAAGAAAAAAATCTGATTCAGAAAAAAAAATTACAAACGAGAGAAGGCGAAAAAATCTCATTTCCTGAGAGTTAAAGTATAGTAAGTTGTAATTTGTTCGTCTTTCAGTGATATAACAGACCCCCTCATTAGTCTAGTTGAGAAAGAAACCAAACACGCAATTGGGCCTGGAGTGGCGCGGTGCAGAGGGCAGTGATGACGAGGACTTGAGATGAAAAGGAGAAGCCCTTGGCGCGCCGGTCGGCATGAAACACATTTTAGCGCCTACAAGACTCCATGAATACTTCACGCATTGCGTCAAACGTGGTGCGGTCAGTAGCGGTTGGCGCTGTGAAACTCTTAGTGCCTGCGAGACTGTAGGGATACTTCACGCATTGCGCCAAACACAGTGCGGTTGGCGCGGTGCGGAAATTAAAATCATTAAACCACATTCATCTTTATTCTTTCATAATTTTTTCGTTCTTTTCTCATAAAATGAAAGGTCCGTCCATACAGAGATAGGTTTACGGAACTTAATTTTCACGCAAAGTTCCGTGAACTTTTGTAAGTGTTGACAAGGCTTTCACAAAAAATGTGCCCAATACGAGTAACGCGTCTTATGCACCACCGCTGTGGTCAAAACTTTCCTGACAACGGAAACCATGGCCCTTGAAGTGGTGATTTTTCAAGCTGGCAACGCTAATTTTCTTTCATTCAAATCCATTAAAAATATCGACTTCATGTGAGGGAAGCTGCCTCACCAAGAATCGATTGTTTTAGGTGCATACATTTAAAAGGAGGAAAACAGTGTTGCCAGCTTTCAAGAATCGTTACTAGCAGCCCATGAATTTTCAAAAATTCGTCCTTTTCGCAGGACCCAATTCAATTGGCTAAAACTTTAGGCAGCTTGGCAACAAGAAGCAACAAGAAGCCCGATTTGGTGTGGGATGATATTAATGCCATGGACCTATAATTTTTTCCCTCTTTTTTTTCAGAACAATCGGTTCTCGATTAGGTTTGACATTTGTTTCGAAACAGGCGGTCACTCGGGTGGAGCTTTTTAATTACCCGGGCTCAGCGCCGTTGTAAATTATAAGATTTTGAATTCGCGTCACCGCGCGCCAGCTGTTCAGTGGCGGCAGCGTTGACTTACTTTCAAGAAAACATTCCTTGCTCGGAACGTACCAATGGGATTTTGAAGGTGGATCTACAGTAAAATCAAATAAAACACACCGAGGTATAGCACAAGATTTGCTAGATTACTGATTTCACTATACATTTTTGGTAAAAAACGGATCCACCACACCTGGAGGTACATTTTAGCTGATTATTCATAAAAATCCCAATCCATTTTGTGAACTTCGAAAGTATACAAACAAACGTGAAACATTTCATTCGATTGGTCGAATCGAACGGTCAATTTTTGCGTTCGCAGACTTCGCTTTGAGGTTGAAAAATACATTTTGTTGAGAAGAAAAAAAAAACCGCAAAAAAAATCCTTCATAAATGAATATTAAAGTTGACTAGTCGAGAGCGAAAAAATTAGAGACGTTGAAAAGTTATTATATTTACATGATTTCGGAGATATTTTTTTCCCCAACATGAGGAATTGCAAGATATACGGTCGACTGATTCCGACATAAGTAAATCCCTTTCATCCCAAAAAAAGGTTCATTCTTTTTTGCGACATAAAAGTAGTGAATTTGAGGTCTTCAGGTATTATTTAAAAAACTTGACAACGATTTACGTAGGCCCAAAATTGCCGAGCACGACACTCTCAAAGCCGCGCCTCCAATTCGGGATCCGAGGAAACAATAGATTACTTAAGCCACGTGGGAAGTTTTACGGTGCGTCAAGATTCCCCCTGACCTGCGATCTCCGCATGGAAACGACTCAAGCCTGAGCTTCTGAATTCCGGTTTTGAAAATACGAAAAACCACTGACATAAAAATATATTTCGGATTTTAAACACTTCTTTTCAGAGAATAGTGAAAAAATCTCGCATAAGCGTTGTTACTGTTAGAAAAATAATCTCAGTTCACGAGTGCGCTTAATAGATCGTATTCGATACATCGAACAGGTGAGATTGTATAGCAAGTCGGTAACATTGTTTCCTCTCCACTTAAACCCATGGAAATGTATCGATTCTCGAGCGAGATCGAGTGCTTTGATGACAGGGATCGATTACTCAGCATACGAAATGCTTAAATGGAGTAATGTCATTGTTCCCAACCTGCAGAATCCTACCTCTCAACCGAGAAAAAACACCTTTCTACTTACAGTGCTGTTAGGAAAAATGCTGTGTTAGAGATGATGGTCAACGCCTATTTTTACATTCAAAATGTTTTTTGCCTTTTTCAAAATGTGACTTGGTTATTTTATGTTTAATTCAGATAAATCAAAATTTCATTTTGGCACTTACTGCTCTCTCCTATGCAACACGGCAGTGAAGCTGAAACAATACTTAATAACTGCCGTCGCGCCCGATCGACGTCTCTCACGAGGTGATGATGAGCAATTTTGATTCGCGCAATTTGATGCGAGCGGCGCGAGTAATTTTGAGGCAAAGTCGGTCACATTAAGTATTTATCGCTGATCGGTGTTTAAGTGCCATAAATCCTGGCGAAAATGACTCTAAATCAATACGGTGCGCTTCATGCTGCAGTCAAAATGTAAACAGATTCCACGGCCCATTGCAACCGTTTGCGCGGTTGCAACATCGCACGCGAAAACTTCGTTTCACAAGGCACAAGTGGATTTAAGTGACGGTCCATCCGACAATTCCAGCCGGATATTAAACGCCATCCAGAGGAATATCACATTTATTGCGATCGTAACGCTGGATTGGCCATCGCGTTGCATCTTGCGAATTTTATGGCGAGGCGTGAATTATTAACCATCGATATTTTTTCATATAAAACTATGGTGAAAAATCGATTATTGAGGATATCGTTGCGAACACCCTGACAATCGATTCATTTTCATAGGTTGAAATGGCTGATCAATCGATTCGTTGCAGAGCACGACACTCCAATGTCGCGAATTTTATGTCTCGTGCGTTTTAGAGGCTTGTGAAGAGCGAGTGCGGACCGCAGCGGTTCAAATCCGATTGAGTCTAGACGGGTGCTTTTAAAAAGCCGTAAACCCAAAGAGACCGAAACACGGTGATCCTTCAAACGATGAATGTCAAGAGATAAAAGGACCTATGACTCTGGTTTTCTGCAACCACGCCTAATCTTAGACACAACCAACATCATTTCTCGCTTTGACGGTACCCAGATAAAATTTTGCTATGAGAATTCTAGTCATATTTACACTCGCCTTAGAGATAGAGAGAGAGAGAANGGGGGGGGGGGGTAGAGTGAGGGATAGGGAGGAAGAGGGGGAGAGAGAGTCCGAATTGAAAATGAAGCAATTGCTCTGAAATTTGTGTGCGCCTCCTCATTAGATAAAACGTCGACAAAAGGTGCGCTTTTTAAATTAAATGCAATTTTCTTTTAAAAAATAAGAGCGACAAAAAATGAATTTAAAAGTAGAATTAACGTGCATAGTCTTCGATTCAAGCGAACTTAACGTGTACGAAATTTTTTTTTTTTCTTAATTAGATTTGCTATTTTCTTATTTTATTCGTTTTCCTGTCCTTCCTGTCCTGTTATTTTTTTGTGGTCAGGGTCATACTTTTTCTTGGTGCACAAAAGGAGAGATTTTTTACAACTTCAAAAAATACTTGATGAGAGGGCTAAGTTGGTTTCGAAGAATTCATTGTTACACTTATAAGCAAAATGTTTCCTCAGTAAGCTCGTAAAAGGCGTTTTTTTTAAAATTTTCCTCTCATCTTTTCCCTATCTTCTCCTCTCTTTGTGTTTGGCCTGAGGAATATATGCCCCGCAGCCCCCCCCCTTCACCTCCTGGATCCACCGGTGCCCCGTACTGCCGTTCTAAGGGAAAATGCCATATGAGCCTGTAGGCGTTGCCAAATTTCACCCGGCAAATCCCTTATTTTCAGGAATTTTTTTTGAATCTTTGTCTACCAATTTCGCAGATAATTTTGTTTGTAATCTGATCTAGAGCGTCTGAAAATTTCAAGAAAAAATATTCATAATTTACCTAAAAAATAAACATTTTATCGCAAGAAATTTGGCGACTCTCGAATGCTCATACGGTGTTTTTCCTTAGCACGGCAGCGAAAAAGTGCCTAGCGTCATTTATGGACGGCCTCCGCCCCATATGTCAACTTCGGTGGAGCAGCAGCTCCAGGGCTGGACCCCCCTCCGGAGTGAAGGGGGGGGGGGGCTCATAGCTTTGCAAGCGCGTCTAAAAATGTGACGTATGCGCGGCAATATTCCGCGGAACCTAACCTTATCGACGCGATCGCGATCAGTCATTGAACCGACGTCAGGGTGATCTCGGATTTTTTCCTCATCGTTATGGCCACATCGGCTGGTTGAGCCGAGCCAATATTGCCTTCCGCAGACCCCATGGCCCCAGGGTCGGGGGAAGGGGGGGGGGGGTGCGTCCCCCCGAGAGCTAATGTCACGCTTTGGGGCTCGTAAGCTATGCCGTGCGCCGGCCAAGAATGCACTCCCAGACTTAAACGTTCATCTGTGCGGCCTATGCAAATGCTTTCTTAATCGACGCGGCTGTGAATGAGCGATCGCCTACGGGTTGTCGATCGCCCTTCCTTCCCCGAGAAGCAGTGATCTCAATGAGTTGCGATCGGTGGCGTGTCGTGCTCTGCGATAGATCGATTGATCCGTCATCTAAATCCATGGAAAAGGATTGATTATCATAGTGCGTTCGCAACGAACACCTCAGTGATCGACTCTTTATCATAGTTTCAAACGGGATGATATCGATAGTCGATAATCAAACCTCGCCATTAAATTTGGCAATGACTGATGCGGTCCGGATACTTCTCTCGATTTTGTTGCCTGCGTCGCACCATTTTTGAGCTCGAGCGCAACGCGACTCCAGCAATGGCGTGTCGTGCTTTGCGATATATCGATTGATCTGTCATTCAAACATATGGAAAAAGATCGATGAAAAGGGTGCTTGAGAGAACACCTTGATAATCGATTCTTTACCATAGCTGAATATCAAGAAATATCGATAATCGACCATTCACGCCACGCCACTTGACTCCAGTAGGACCAAACGCAAAATCGAGCCCTGAGGTGGTCTTGGTATTGTTCCTATGTTGCAAAATCGAGCAAGGAATCACGAGGCAAGAGGCCTGGTGAAATGTCGTCACCAGATTATCGAATGAGTCTCGACCAAGTGAACGACATCAGTGGCGCTCACCGGAAACGGAACGGGCGGTGCAACGCTGCAACGCTACAGTTAGTCGCTCAGAATCGAATGACCGCTGACATGACTCTCTGACCGGTCTTTGCGGTCAACGTCTCCTGGCAACCTCCACCTTATTACAGGTTACGAGATGTCGCGGTCGACTGTTTCATCGGTATCTCCTCTTCCGAGGAAGAAACGGGCCGAGATTCATCTCAAAATTAAAGCGAATTGGCACCGGACGTAGACAAAATCCAGGGTCATCAGTGGCGATTTTAGAAAGTTGGCAACAATGGGATAGGTTAATTCTAATGCAACTTGTGAAAGGGACATTACCTCCAAAATTCTAATTTGAGCTATTGGTATCACTGTATAGAGTAAGAAAACCTGGAAATATTGGCGCCAATTTGACCCTAAAAGCTCAAGAATTGAGGGGGTTTAATGTCTTGAAGTTTCAGGACAAAAATTTTTAAGTTTTAGGTTAAATTTAGGCTAAGAATTCCACCACGCTCACAAAAAATGGAGCATCTAGTACCCTATATATGTGATAAAAAAATCAAACTAAAACCACGCGTAGCCAGTGACAGGCTTCTGGAGAGCGTTTTCCGTTGAGAACTCGAAATCGCCGATTTTGAGATGATGCCCTAAAGGCTTACTTGTTTTCTCCCGGAAGACACGGTCACGAACGAGTTTTCTTGGATCTCAAAATTCTCTGATCTTTCCCTAGTTTATTGAATTTGGGCAAAACCCCTTGCCTTCCGAATTTTCTCAGAGCTGTAAAGAACCTGTACCCCTATGACAGGAATATTTTCTTCTAGCAAAAATAAGGTAGAGACTTTATCACGATACAGGAAGTCTTAGTTCTGATTGCCAAAAGAGGCTTTTATAAGATATGAAAATCTGCACTGCGAAGTCGCGACGCTCCTTCATGGTCCCTTTAATGGTCGATTGTTGGTCGACAAATCCCTATCTTAGCAATACGAAATATCAATCAACTGTACTATTGTATACTTGGATTATTCTTCCGTCACTAAAGTATGTTATTATTCATTTATACGGGCGATTGAATCCTTGCCCTCCGGAGGATTGCTCGAGACGTGCATCGTCAGTGACATTTAATCCCGGCTGTTGTTTCGGATCGGGTGAAGGAAAGTGGAAACGCCTTCAATCTTTCGCGTATGCAACACGGGCATCCGCAGAGTTCGAATAGTTGCATGCAGCGCCTGAATCAAATGACCCCAATCGATTTGAAGCAATGCGAATGTAGAGTTGTATCGCTCAAGATAGCTCGATAACGGTTCAAATAGTGCCGTGCTAAGGAAAAACGCTGTATGAACCTTCAGGCGTTGCCAAATTTCCTTTGATAAAACACGAATTTCCTGGTAAACTTGTGCACATTCTCCTTCCAATTTGTCAGATGATTTTGTGCGCAATTTTACCTGAAGTTCCTGAATATTTCAAGGAAAAATGTTCATAACGTTCGGCAAAAATAAACATTTTATCGAAGGAAATTTGGCAACTTTCGAATTATCATACGGCGTTCTTCCTTAGCACGGCAGAATAGTCGACCCGCAGTTCCGCGGAAATGGAACTGAAGTGGACACGTTGTCGCCATCAGCATTTCCGCTGGCAGTGAGAAGTTGAGAACCCAGACTTGGAAGGCGACCGCTGCTGACTCAGACACGTTTGCCGGCTCTATAGGAGATCCCGTATGTCCCCACGCCGAAATCGTCGACAAAAATTTGCGAGTTTCCACGAAAAATGGCATCAGCTTTCCTTACATCAAATGCGCATAAAAGATTGAGAAAGAGTTACACCGAAAAAAAGTAATATGCTGTTTTAACACCTAGAATGTCAAAAATGTGTCTGGTGATCCCAATATGCTGCCTTTACTGCCCTTGCAGTTAACTTTACATCCTAAGAATGCTAATTCAACTGCGTGGGCAATCAAGGCAGCATCGTAGGATCACCAGATACATCTCTGACATCCTAGGTGCTAAAACAGCATGCCATTTTTTTCAGTGTATGCCGAAATTCCGCCGTTCCAGTAGTGACGTCAGTATTAAAGCCTCTTCTAAAGTTTAAAACTCTTGTTGAACTCTTGGCCAAACGATTGATATGAAGTTAAGTTACTTGTTTTGGGTGAAGCCGACTTTACACGGTATGAGGAAGGGCCCCCACGTTCTGGGGATATGGGCCTTGTAACGAAAGCACAATGACAATGGTCATGACAGTTATGGGTCCGCGGGTGATTTCCCTAGTTTATGATGGAGATTTCAAGTTTAATCCAGGGCTCTCCGAGATCGTTGCCACTTCCCACGCACGACACACGGACACACGTCGCACCTAACCCCTCGAACGAGTGTCGCATCATCGTAGACATCATCCAGCCTTCGCCCCCGTCTTTGAGGCATTGCTCTATGGAGGCGATACAATCCGAGACGATGTATTATGGAGACCCTACATTGTCACTTTCCCGAGAGAGCAAAAGTTATGTTCGGAAGTCAACGCTCAGTTTCGCCTAATGATGACTCATGGTCGACGTCTTGAGCAATAAGTATGTTGCGAGCAAGAGATCCAGCCAAGTGAATACTCTCTCTCGGTAAAATGGGCCTGTTGCATGCAAGAGATACAGCCGCGCAAATAGATTTTTTAAAGGTTAAATGACACGAAAATTACGATGGTCACATTAAGAAAGTCTGGAATACACTCCTTACTGCGCAATTTGCGTTGTTAGGAACGCGCTTTTTCAAATTTCCCGCGTCTGGGGGCAGTTTTCTAATCACCGGAAACGAGCAAACGGCGGGCTCGGTGATTTCCGGAAGATGCCGAGTCGTTGTTGTTGTTGTTGTTATTTTTTCCTTCAGTTTGTTTACAAACCCAACGTGATCTCCTATAGTGGTCCATATACGCTTTATGCGGTAACCAAATCGATCAACTTTTAAATGTCCAACGCAATCCTTCTACATTTCATTTCACGATAACACAAGTTCCGATTTTTAGGTTATGTTGTCAGTTTTAGTTGACCGGAAATAGCCGCGAGTTGCTGTTAATTGTTTCCGTTAGAAAACTGCCCCCAGACGCGGGAAATTTGAAAAAGCGCGTTCCTAACAACGCAAATTGCGCAGTAAGGAGTGTATTTCAGACTTTTTTAATATGACCATCGTAATTTTTGTGTCATTTAACTTCTAAAAAGTCTATTCGCACGGCTGTATCTCTTGCATGCAACAGGCCCATTCACATTTTAGCACAAAATTCCCGGAGTTTTTTGCACGTTTTGTCAAATTTCCCACGTCAAAGCAGTTTCTTGGCGCCGGCCGTCACGTTGCGAGGGAAGATTGGATTACATTTCACAATTGTAGGAATTATTATTTCTGGGTCACCCGCAAAAGCCTCTATCTTCATATTGAATCTAATGGTACAAACATTGTTTCTGAAATGTGTCAAACATTTAATTTTTAATTGCAAAATTCAGTCCTATTGCTACCCACGCAAATGGCAAATCACTCCCCCTCCCATGAATAATGAATAGAGGGGAAAAGAAAACGAACATGAAGAAGAAGATCAGGGCGAATAAGTAGGAAAACAGGAGTATGTGGAAGAAGAAAAATAAATACAAGGAGAGAATGAGGAGGAAGAGGGGTACGAAC
>NW_017566728.1:3981385-4015002 GCF_001854935.1 Bemisia tabaci
CGTAAAGAGGAGGAGGAGGAGGAGGAGGAGGAAATGGAGAAGAAGAAAAAGAAGAGGGGAACAGTAAGAAAAGCGACAGAAGGAGGAGACTCAGAAGAAAAAGAGTATTAAAAAGTATTGGGAGTATTAAAATATTAAAAATGCGGGAAAGAACTGCACGAAATTTTAGCGCTCCTGCAGTTGACGCGCCACGGCCACGCGTCGCGTACTTTAGTGCCTCTCGCGGCGGGCTCGGTCTGGCAACTTTTAACACCCAAACCGGACCAAAAAGCAGGACTTCCTGTCCAGAAACGTCTCATTTTGATTCGTGAACATCAGCCTGCTTTGCAAACTGTCCATGAGGAGGGAGCTTTCGCTGCGTTGCTCGACGCACACTAATCGTGTCCGACATTCCATTACACCGACAGCTATGCGCAAACTGCGAGACCACCTGAGCTATGGATATTTTCCCAGCACCACTCGCCCCTCCCGCCCTCCTGTCTCGAGCCCGACCGCAGTATTTGCGGTCTGCGGTCAGGCCGCTAACCTTCGCGGGAGGGAGGGCGGTGAAGTCAGGTTACTTTCGCAGCCCGTAAATCAGTTCCTCCGAGGAAAGTCCCTCCCCCCCCCTCGGGGAGAAAGAGGGAGAGAGGCTGTGTGGAAGGGGGAGGAGCGTGCCGGTGTCCCCTGCTCCTGCGTGATGCACTTTATCGTGAGGTCATTAGCGAGTTTATTGTTTTTCTGAACCACCCCCTCCCCGAGGACCCCTGAGTGACACTGTTACGTTGCCCGGTTTGTAAATATAAGCTACACTCGAAAAGGATCGTAGTCAATGGGGAGGAGTTCCTATTGGACCAATAGGATCGCCTGTAAAATATATAGCGACAGGAATTTCTCATTGAAACATCGTGCACTCTGATTGTTTCAATCGGTGTTCCATGCCATTTCAGAGAGACGCCTCGTCACTTTGAAGAGATATGCGGTTGACGGAGCACACATTCTTTTAGCGGCATATTTGGACTGCATTTTGCAATTAGGAACTATAATCTCTGACTAAAAATCAGTTTAGAAACAACGTATTTACAATTAGTTTGCCTGTGTACGTAAGTGTTTTTGCAAATGAGCCAGAAATTGTAGTTTCAAAATGCGGTTCAATTGGAAAATTTCTCATTGTCCACGAAGACAAAAAACTCAGTCCCAGGCGACGGAGTTTGTTCTCTTAAAAAGATAAAAAGGAAGAAAAATTGAGCTCCTCTTCGTGCCCCCCCCCCCCGCCGCATTAGCATCCTCGCGTCCGTTTGTTATTTTTGTGTACGGGGGGATTCTTACCTCTTCGTCTCGCAGACACAGTCTACATAGACAGTTTTTTCGCGGTCTACGTCAGGGGCAAGTAAAATAAATTTAAAGCGAGAACTTAAAATCTCTATCAACATCTCCATTCCAAAATCTTAAACTTGACGAAAAAAACTGAACAATCCGTGTGAAACAAAAGTCTATGTTTCTTGATGTCAAGATTCGTGACTTGCTTTTTTGGAATGATGGCGCCGTGATTGATGGCATTGATGAAAAAAAATGAGGGTGAAATTACTGCTCTGTAACCGCCCCTAATATAGCCTGCGATTCAATCCCTATCAGTAAGCCAAGATGTTTTTCTCCATTGCGTTGCTCCAAGAACCATACCCAGGCCAGGATATTAGGGGGGAGGTATCCACAAATTGGGCCGTGGGGTAGGTTTTACTTTCCAATAAATATGTAAATTGTGTACAAATGCTAATTAAATTGGTGTGAACAGGTTCAAATGAAGGAATGCTTTCGTTGCCAACCTGCTAGATCCCTCTCTGCTATTCACAGGCTCCCGAGTTAAATTTCAGCGAGGGGAGCACATAAATAATGCGGGCAACAGCGACATGAAACTTCGATACATTCGCATTTCAGCTTTACGCGGTCCTCAACACCAAATAATTTATCATGGACATGTGTACACTGTACACACTTACGTAGAGAACCCGGACTGGCGCCGGGCCAGTTCTGCATCAATTATAATTATCGAGTGTCGCCGACTGAAACGGCGCGAAGTTACAGAGTGTATAGTTTCCTATAAAACCTTCCGCCTACTATTTTTAAGAATTCGATTTCGAACTCGCCCAATCTCTCTCGGCGCTCGTGGCTGCACAGTTGAAAGCATCCACCGGAATTTTCTCACAGAATCCCTTTTAATACGTTTTAAAGAGGGATCATGATCGTTTGATCGTGAGTATCTTTTATTCCCAAGTGCATGGTTAGGAAAAAGAAGTTTCGTGTACTTACAGATTGGCTCGATCAGAGATGAAAAATTATCAAAAAAACGAAGACTCCGCTTACCTGAAACAGAAAATATGCGAACGTCTATTAGTGAGGTTTAAAAGAAGATGTAACACTGCCGAGCCAAGAAAGAACGCCATATGAACATTCGAGAGTGACCAAATTTCCTCCAATAAAATGTTTATTTTTGAGGAAAGATATGGATATTTTTCCTTGAAATTTTCAGGGACCGAAGGCGAAATTGCGAACATGGGTAATTATTTGAAAAATTAGAAGGGAAATATTCATCAGTTTACCAGGAAATTCGAGTTTTATCAAAGGAAATTTGGCAACGCCAGAAGGTTCATACGGCGTTTTTCCTCAGCACGGCAGAACACCAGACAGCATGAGACGCAAGGCGCCTAAAGAGAGGGGAAGGGAAGACCTAGCAGTGCCTGACGCGGTCAAAAATTACTTTAGAGATGCTTGAAATGGGTGGAGGGTGAAGACAGAAGAGGAGATCAAAAAAAAGGAGAAAAATTTGGCCCTAAGTCTACATGACTGACTATGCATCATGCACTTTAAATTTTGAATGCGTGCGTATTCGGTTGTAGGTACGTACGGCATATACGCTGTACATATTACGTACGACGCTTTTCCGTTCCCCTCCATTTGCTCCCTTGAAACACTATGTAACGTAAACATGAGCCCCCTCCCCCCCTGAATTACATAACGCTGGGCAAAGCACCTCTCTTAAATTTTCATTCCTTTTTTCTGACAAAAATTTCCCACAAATCATTGTAATTTTAAGAAGTATGAAACGCTTTATTAAAGCTTTACAAAACGCTCGGCCTTCGATTGAATTTTCGATCCGGTGTTCTCGAAAGTGTTTAGAAAACTATAAATCGATATTTTTGACCCAAAATTGATTTTCCGCAGAACTGACAAATTTGAGTTGTACACACTGCGGCGTATTCTGTGAGACTAAATTATAAATAAACAATACACCAAATTATGATATCTCTCCCTAATTTCTGGAGGGAACCAATATTTAGCTCTTTTAATGCAAGCAGAAAAAGGTGGCACCGTGAGGAGTGACACCAATAGACCACCAGACTAAAAATAAGTGAAAATTGACGCACTTGGATACGTATTTTTTCTCATCAAATTATTCCCAACAACAACAACAATTTGGCAAATAGTTTTCAGGCAAAATTTGTCGCACGGAACGTCAAAGCCATCATAAAAAGCAAATAAAAGGTGATGACTCGATAACTTTTCCCTGTCATTTTCATCACTTTCCCTGATATTTCCCGGTTTTCACTGACTTTTACAAATTCCCTGACATTTCCCGGTTTTCCCTGACTTTTAAAAATTCCTGACATTCCCTGGTGTTCCCGGCATTCCCTGACTGTGGCAACCCTGCAGTATCTCGATTGAGGATAATACAGACTACACTGAAAAAAAAAAAATCTCGGTGTATTAAGAAAAGGGTAAAATTACCAAGAATTCAGGGATCTATTTGATCCCAGTTTTTTCTTGGTAAAATACCATTTATGGAATTGGTAATTTTATCGAGAATCTCGGTAAAATTATTGAACTTTCTCGGTCATTTTACTGGACCTTGATAAAAAAGCCGATATTTTTTATCGACTGTGGTAGAATTACCGAGATAAAATGGCAAAGTTACCGGGAATTGATTACCGATAAAAGTGGTATTCTTACCTGGAAAAAACAGTAAAAATACCGGTTTTTAGATAAGCTTACCGGTCTGTCTTGGTAAAATTACCAATAATTGGTAAAAAAAAGTGAGACAGTAAAGGTACTAACGGACCTTGGTAAAAATGAGAATTTTTTTTAGTGTAGTGGCTAGTTTTGAGCGCTTACCGTTGCTGATTTCGACCTGGCTGTAGGCAGTGAGCTCGTCACCCGGCGATGAATTGTAATATCCGTGCGTAAAAAACTGAGGGAGGAAAACGTTCGATTCGGAACTGAATCGGGGTAGTTGGACCTCGAGGGAGCCGCAGTTCCACAGCACGCCGACGACGAGGCAGCCCAGCACGAACACGAAGCCCGAGATCACGGCAGCCAAGCCCAGGAGCCTCTGAAGCCTCCGGCCGGAGCCCATGTTCCCTCGTCAGCTCACCTGCATAATTCGCTCACCCGCACCGGAAACGCGCGGCAGCTCACCCGGAAAACTCCGGAAAATCCCCCGAATCCAAAATAGTTCACCAATATCCAACCGCACTCACAAAAAATGGAACTTCAATTTTTTTAAAATACTTCCTTCGAGTGGAAGTTGAGTCAACGATAAGTGCGATGGTAATCTAACTCCGCGCTCACATTTGCAACTGACAGTTGACCGCTGGATCTAGGAACCGAGATATATCGGGAGGTTTGGCGCTAATTATCCAGGTCTGCCGTGCCGGGAATACACATTCAGAAACGAAATCTTAACACACGAGCCGAAATTTGACGAGTGATTAAAAAAGAAAAAAAATTCACACTAAAATTTTGGAGTCACCGGGGGAAAAACTAAGGTGGTGAAATTTTATAGATTTATGGAGATCAAAACATGTGCATCTGCTTCGGAAATTTGAAATTTGATCAAGTGATTCTGCGTTAAACCGAACGCTCGTTCAAGAAAATGCCACTCAAAAAACAGCTCCAACCCAAAAATAATTGCGGAAATTACATTGGGAGTTAAAATTTAAGAAAATAAGAACATGCGGCAAATATTTGCGGACGTATTCGATCTAATTTTGAAATGAACACAATTAGGGCAGCTATACCGGAAACTTCCGAAAAAAACCGCTATTTCACCATAGCTTTTGTAAGGTTCACTCAATAGAGCACGAAATCATGAGCGATGGACAATTTTTGACGGATCCGGACTCCTGAGAACAGTTTAATCGGACACTTTTCACTGTGGGTGGTGTAAAATTTTATATTCTGCCGGCAGTGAATTGAAATTACACTCCTAAAATTCGAAAAAATAGAATTGTGTACTCGATTGGCACGATAAAATGAATAAAAATGTGGATGGTTGGCGGATGAGACTTGTGTTGAGCCACGTGCGGGATTTGGAAATTCGGTTTGGGCGACGAGTTTATAGACGCGACGCCGGCTGGGAGCGGCGGAGAGAGAGACACGCGGGTCGGCGAACAAGACGAGACGGACTGAGGACTGAGCGGTGAACCTGAACTGCACTTGGAGCCCGGAGAAAGACCCGTGCGGGGCGGAGCGGCTTATTACAAGAGCGGCAGCCGTCGGCGGCTCGGGCTTCGGACGCCCTTATGGAAGCCACCCAATGGAGCGCCGTATAAGGGACAGAATACTGCCGTGATAGCGAAGAGAGCAGTAAGCGTCAAATTTTCGAAATCGAGGTTCCTTCAAAATCCGTCTGATCTCTTTCAGATGAAATCACTGAAATGGCTATTACAGCATAATTCATCTTAATTATATGAAAACGAGTCACGTGAGGAAGCCGTTAGTGCGCAAAAAATGAAGTTTCAGGCAAAACAGCCGTTAGTGACATTACTCCAACACGGAGAAAAACACCTCATGCGTGGAACCCGAAGTTTAGGTCATATGGATCTGCGTGGAACCCGAAGTTTACACGGAGAAAAAAAACTCGTGCGTGGGACCCGAAGTTTAGGTCATATGGATCTCTGAAGTTTTCAGATTGAGCATCTGAACACTTTAGGTCTAGCTGCTGAAGTTCGGATCATACATCTGAAACTTCAGTTCTTACATCTAAAGTACTTCGGTTCTCACATCCGAAGTACTTCGGTTCTCACATCTTGAAGTACTTCAGATGTAAGAACTAAAGTTTCAGATGTATGATCCGAACTTCGGCAGCTAGACCTAAAGTGATCAGATGCTCAGTCTGAAAACTTCAGAGATCCATATGACCTAAACTTCGGGTCCCACGCACGAGTTTTTTTTCTTCGTGTAGGTCATATGGATCTCTGAAGTTTTCGGATTGAGCATCTGAACACTTTAGGTCTAACTGTCGAGGTTTGAATCACACATCTGAAACTCCGGTTCTTACATCTGAAGAACTTCAGATGTGAGAACCGAAGTTTTTCGGATGTGAGAACCGAAGTTGTTCGGATGTGAAAACCGAGGTACTTCAGATGTAAGAACTGAAGTTTCAGATGTGTGATCCAAACCTCAGCAGCTGGACCTAAAGTGATCAGATGCTCAATCCGGAAACTTCAGAGAACCATATGACCTAAACTTCGGGTCCCACGCACGAAGTTTTTTTCTCCGTGAAAGACAGCCTATGGAAGCAGTACTTTCAAGTTAAGAAAGTGCCGCCCTCTTTTGCCAATTTCTAACCTGGAAAGGAGTTTATTTTGTGTGTACAAAACCACAGAAGCATGCGGAAAATACCATTTACGGCTGTCTTGCCTAACACTATAGCCAAACATGAAAATGAAATGAAATATACCCTTTTTATGTAATAGTTGAAATAAATCGGTCGATTTTCAATCATCCAAGCGATTTCTAAGAGTTTTTCGGATAGTGGCAATTGACAAAAAAGGGAAGCTTCTTTTAATAAAATTTTCCGTTCAGACGCTACTGCGCCCGTTTTCTGAAGACTTCATTTTTGCACTAGCTGCTCTCTTCGCTATTGCGGCAGAATAGCGGGGTACCTCCAGAGTCTACCCATCGAAAAAATCCACAATCCATCCTTCACATCACAAGAAGATTCTTTCACCCCATAATATCGTCTCAACAGATGAGACTAGAAACCTCGGTCCGTATTCATAATTTGTTCTTTTGGCAGCTCCTTGCCCCGTAGGGCCGAATTTAGAATTTTTGAACCCAAGCGCAGTCTGTGATGCAGGCCCTCCAAAGTGCACATCCTCGAAGAAGGGGGTATAAAGAACAAATTACCCGATGGGCGTAAATAGAAGGAGTCTTCATGAGTACGGCCCCAAGCAATATGATACGCAAGAAAATTATCGATGAAATTTGACGGAAATTGCGATAGTGGCATAAACGGGGTGGCTACTCCAGGAATGCTCAACCCTGATAGGTTGGGAAAAGTTGGAAAATTTGGTGCAGTTTGTTCCCCCAGCCAAAGCATTCCATTTTTTCCTTTTAAGATACTTCCCATTCGGTCAATTTGTGAGTTTTTGGTTAGAATTTGTATCAGAAACCATTCCATAAAGCACTGAAACAGCAAGGGAACGATGGGTCGTGATTCCGCTCGTTTTTGTTGACAATAGGCCCTCATTTTTCGCAATCTGGCAACGTTGTCACATGCGGAAGAAAGAGGATATAAAAAGTGTTCATTTCCAATTAAATTAAATGAGGAGGTTCAGATCAGGGTAAAAGTGTTACTGCCAATAAGATCCGGCGAGTAATTCCTGTATAAATAGACAAAATATAAATTCCTTTACTTACTTCTTGTTTTCAAATTGATGAAGTACTCAAACCGCCGTATCTTCGTGCAACGACGACGCACGAACGCAATGAGTAATATTTTATTATTACAGGCAGCACAAAATTGAAGGCGCTCCGGCCTTTTCAATAGCTAGGTCTGGATGCAACTATTCGTGTTCTTGGGATGTCCGGGTTGCATAACGAAAAATTGCAGGGGCTCTGATTGTCTTAGGAATAGCACATGACTCCGGTTGTCAATTCTCAAGGTTTTTCTAAGTTGCGTTCAAAATCGTGTTTCACCATCGAATCCTCGAAATTCGGACGAGTCGTGTAGCACTTCGGTAGCGATGCTCAATAATGCGTCTGGAGAATTTTCAAGCAAATTTTGTATTGATTCATCTGAAAGTGCTTAAAGAGCTGATTTCACAGTATTTTGTATAATTTGTTCCTAATATGGGAAATAGTATAAAAACAGAAAAAAGTGAAAATAAGTGAAACAGAAAATAAGTGAGAAAATGCACCGCCTAGTGACGTCATCTGGCGGCATTTCCCATTTAAACACACACATTTTAGCAGGTTAGATCATTTTTTCATATCTTCTCCAATAATTGTTCAATTCATGAACCAAGATCGAGTGTCCTCGTGTTCAGTTCACTCAGCAGTTTCCATTTTTACACGAAATTCATCAAATTTCTGACACCTGCCAATTCTCTATTGACGGTAGTAATTTGCGGGATTGACATCTGTGATGCCTTTATGGAAACTTTTTTTGTGAAAAATTGCACCATTTGGCATCTTTGACGCGGTGCGACACGACTCATCCGAATTTCGAGGATTTTGCGGTAAAACACGATTGTGAGCGCAACTTGGAAACTTCCTGAGAATTAACAACCGCAGTCATGCGTTGTTCCTAGGAAAATCAGAGCTCCTGCAATATTTCGCTATGCAACACGGACATTGAATAGTCTGTTGCATCCAGACCTAGCTATTGAGAAGACTGGAGCGCGCCCTCAATTTTTTGCAGCTTGTGATAATAAACTGTGTTATTCATTGCATTCATGCGTAATCGCGTTGCACGCACGGCGGTTTGAGTATTAGATAAATTTGAAAAAATGAAATAGGTATTTTAATGTACAACACATGTTTAAATAAATGGAGTCTATTCATACGGCAATGGACCACTAGACAAGGTACGAATTTCAACATTCTGTTACATGTTTCGGAACTAAAATTTTACGTAGAACACGATGCGCAGAGCAAACATTATCGCAATTAACTCCTTGCGAAGATATTGAATGATTCTTGATGCTTGAATTCAAACCACCCGCTCATGAAAATAACTCAATGCTCTACGTGATTCACATCGTGCGCTAAACGTTATCATGACAGTCTCTGCGATATAAAAATCTGACAACCTCAATCTTGACGCTTTGGCTCAGCTATAGCAAATTGCTTATAGTTTGAACAACACATGGTGGGGAATGAACATTGCGCGATTGAGAAGCTTACTGAAACCGTTGTAGTGCGCGATTTGACTCACGTAGAGCTTTGAGTTTCTTGTGAGCAGGCAGTTCAAATTCCTCGTAACCAATGTGAAATAAAAACGTTAATATCTTCGTTAGGAGTTGGTTTCAGTAATTTTCGTTGTAAGAATCGTGTTCTACGTAAAATTTTGGTTAAGAAACATGTATCAG
Organism: Bemisia tabaci; assembly: GCF_001854935.1. NCBI lineage: Eukaryota > Metazoa > Arthropoda > Insecta > Hemiptera > Aleyrodidae > Bemisia > Bemisia tabaci. Next base: position 3,990,736 of record NW_017566728.1, read on the forward strand.
ATCGCTTAAATTCGTACCTTGTCTAGTGGTCCATTAGTCTGATTTTATCGGCAATTACACGCTTTACCCTCGTCTGAACCTCATCATTCAATTTACTTGGACACGTGAAAAAATCGTATCTTATTAACTATTTACTTCTATCTGTACTCACCAGCGTTGCTGGCTCGTGAATTTTGAGGGACCGTTTTCAGCAAAAGCGAGCAGAATCATGACCTATCGTAATCAGCGCTGTTCGCAGGGTGACAAGTTTGCTAGGTATTAAAAATTCCCTGACTTGTTAGATCTTTTGAAAATGAAAATCCCCGACTTTTCCTTGGGTTCTCAGTGCTTTTGAGCATGGTTTCTGATAAACACTCCAACCACAAATTCACCGAACGCGAATTATCTTGAAAGGAAAAAACGCAATGATTTGGCGCGGGGTCAAAATTTCTGTGAAAATATTCTCCAACTTTTCCCGACTCATCAGGGTTGGGCATTATATCTTGAAGCAACTTCATCAGACGCCTAAAAAGTAAAATTCTCGTCCTTTCAAACGCAAAGGAAACGGATCGGTTTCGCTTGAGGGTATGCATGGGCGGATTGTGCTTTTGATCGGCAAAATTTCGTTGTCGGACACATCAAGAAAAATTGTTTAGGCATGCAACCCATGCTCTCTGTACAGTGTTCTTTAAGTCGCTGAATCCAAAAGCGGCCTTGGTTTCTCTCGACCATGCACGTATTTCCAGTAAAATTGAATTCTCCTTAGAAAAAATCGATTTTACGGGAAATTGGTGGGGTCGGGGAAAAATAAATGGTCCATATCGGACTTTGCGCTAGAATGCAATTATGGAAGTTATATATTAGAAATCCAGCATTTCTGTAGAATTTCATGATATTTTTTCTTTGCAAACCTGATCGCAGTTCGCCGTAATCATGTCAGAGTTTACCAGTGCAAAAAACTGCAAAAGCACAACTTGAAAAACGCTGACTGCGCGAGTTTGAATGATTGCGCTAAACATGTGAGGCCGACAGGAGACGCATGTTAGCGCCTGCAAGATAGCAAAGATACTTCACACATTGCGCGAAAACCACTGTGCCGCGGAAGCGCTACTCATGGACGTCGGTAATTCAAGCCTGGGAGAAAGCTAAGATTTTCCTTCATTTCTGCATAATTTTACATGACTACCACGATATTCGAATAGCTGCGCACTAGGTATTCTCCTTGACCAGGGTGATTCATAAAAATTATTTTGTAAATTTCCAGGAGCATTAAAAAATATGCGATCCGGCGATTTGGTAAAATCACAGAGTTGTAGTGATTTTCATCTCAGTATCTTGGCAAATACTCGCTTTCCCAGCGTTATTCTTCATAAACGAGAAATTATGCGTTTATCATCTCAATATCGCAATAAATACGTGTATTTTTCCAGCGGTTTTTTAAAAATATAAAAATTTACGCGTATTTTTCCTCAATATCGCGGCAGATATACATTGGAGCTCCAATAGTTGCTTACTTGATTTCCACATTGAACGACGTGAGCGTAACACTTGCATTTATCAACGGCCATAGTTAGAGACAAGCGAAAAGCTACCTATATCAATATTGCGAATTCTTCCGATGGTTTTGTAGAAATAAGAAAAGCTCGCTCCACCAAGAGCTAAGATTGTATATATAATTTCAAAAAAATAAAGTTTTTTCTTGATGATAGCATATATTTGATGTTAATTACTTTCCCCTAGGAAATTTGTTTTAGAAATTTCGCTGAAAATTAAAGTCCTAGGGATACATTTGATTGAACATGACCATTTCTCAGCTGTATTTAAATCCTAAAATCACCCTACTATTCATCTGAGAAACTTGTCCACATAAAACTACTTATTATTAAAGAATCATTTTTTATTTAAGAGATCTGCGGAGAACTTTATTCATTAAAAATTTGAGTGTTGCGCAACTTAATCTCAATACTTTAAATTGTTTATGTGTTGCGTTTAATGAATAAAAATAAGAATTTGTCACGGGAAAGGTCGCAAAATAACTTATAAATCGCATAAATATAACCTAAAAAGTAATGACATATGCAACCATTTTGTCAATTTGCTGTCTTAAAAACGAGGAACAAAACTTGAGTGATAACACTTAGATTCACCAAGCTCTTCAATGTGTGATATTTTTGTTGATACTGAATACAAAACCTTTCCATTTCAAGTAGTTCAGTCAGTTTTTATGTATCATCTTTAAGTATCAATGGATCAATTGCACTAGTCACAGAAGCAAATTTTTATGAAATAACAAAAATTAATAATTAATTATTCAGTAATATGGACGCAATGTTCAATATTAACAGAGACATCGTCCATTGAAAAACACAATGTACGCCATCATCAACACTTTGACAGCAGTAGTGCATACCATGATTTCTTCCATCTCCGTTTCATCCATGTTTCATGTCACACAAACAGTGCAAGCAAATGTAGATATTGCTGATTGACAAAACCAAGGTGGGAGAAACCATGATATGCACTACTGCGATGGATGCTGTCATCCGTTGTACTTTTCAATGAGCAATATTTCCATTAATATTGGACACAAAAACTTGGTGTTTGAACAAATCTGATTATTTTTTCTAAACTGCATCAAAACACGATTCTGTGACTAGTGCAACTAGCCTATTAATAAAAATATAATGCATGCGACTGACCCGTTGGGCATCAGTTGCTAGGAGCCGGACATGGAAAATAAAGAACATCTGGAGAGTTTATACAATCGTAGAAATATAATGTTTCTTATAAAACTGAGCTTTTAAAACAATAGTTACATGTACATATATACATAAGAAATAAAATATATACGAATACAGTAAAATCTGACTATAATTATCCTTCGTACGCAGCAGACTTTCATAACAAGTAGAAAAAATAAATGAGTTTTTTATCAGCTCATCTTCTATGAAGTATAAAAGTGAAAAAAGAAAAAACCACAAGAGGTTGAATTCAGGGACTGGATATGAGAAATAGGCGCGGAGATGAAAATGATAAATCTTTGATACTGAGTGTATATTCAACTGTCGATCATGAGTCTGCTCATATCACAAAGCCAAACAAGCATCAATCTCTCTCTTACATCAATAGGATACATTGATGACTAATTGACAAAGCTCCTTTTCCTCTGAATATTTACTTGTGTGAGTACTTAATGTTATTTCGCTTAGAAAAATGACATAAGAAATTGATGATAAGCAGTAAATCATCATCTACATTGCTGAAACGCTATAACTTTTTCTTGGATTTGGTGCTGAGAACAAACCGAGTCTCAAGATTACAATATGCTTGCCTAATTGTACCGCAAAGGCAATATTCCCTCCTCTATTCAAGTTTTCTATCGGACTAAATATGATTATTCCAACTCACTTCTTCGGAGGAGAAAAATAATGGACAGCACTACAATAATTCAGCAAAGAGGGGTAGTTCTTATTAAATCCAAATCTTTGACAGATTCATAAGTCTTCATCTATGTGCGTATAAAAGGCATTATCATTGGTTGCGCCTCTATACTAGAGTAATTTCTTGACGCAGGAAACGATACATACATGAGGACACAAATTTTACTTTGACTTTCAAAGTGTAAAGATTAGACTGAATTTACAAGTTTGTTTGTTTGCTTCCTTTTTTTCTTTTTCACTGAGTGCTGAAAAATTCTTGACTAGTTGGAGAAAATCCATACTATCAGGTTTTTATAAATTTCAAATTATTTTAATTTTTTTGTCCTCAGATAAACCAGGCTCTACAGAGAATATGAAACCTTGACACCGCAAAATTGGAACAGATACTTTGATAGTAAATTCAACTCTTCCAAAGATTGATGCTGTAAAATGAATCTTCTCGACACTTTTTGCGACTAGACTCACACATTACGTTATAACTGAGAGTCCCCTCTGATTGTGCTGGATAAGACGTCAAAGAAGATGAGTAAAAAGAGGGACCAATCTACATGGTGCGATGCAATTTCCGTCAACAAAGTCTCAGACGACACTACAGCTTGGTTATACACAGTAAATTCCTTGAAAAATTGGTAGAATGGTGATGGTTTCTACATCTCATGGTTTTTTTTATTTATACTTTATAAATAATTAGTTTTGCTTTGGCTGAAAAATTTGAGAGAGAAATTTAAAAATAAACTTTGGCAAAAATGATTTGTTTTCTTTTCTTCGGGTAAAACATTAGCCCTTGATGATGTCAAAGTAAATTCAAAGGTTAGTAGTGGCATGAGTGATTTTAAAGCACATAATTGTCCACAAAATTATGATGAAATGGTTAAGCAATTTCATAATTAAATCATTTGAAAGTATTGGGTGAGCAGAATTTGAATTATGTTTTCAACTGTTTATAGTTCATGGTATTCCAAAAAAAAAACATGCATTAGAGAGCGCAAGAAAATAAACTGATTCAAAATGCAGTTTCAGCTGCTGCTTTCCACTTCTTTCCAGCTACATCTTGACAATTGCAGTTACCATGATGAAAGAGAAGACAACCAATGGCAAATCTTTGGGTTTGTGATTATGCGGGGATATGGATTCCATAAAAAATGAAATCAACGATCTCGTCTTGATCCCTTCATAGCAAATAAGCTTTCAATTGCACAACAAAAACGCTGAAACGCTGTTTTATCTTGTGCTCCTTAAGTTTTCCAGTTTCCACAATTTTTGCTTCCATTCATTTCCTCATTCGGTATGAACACACAGTTCAAACTAGTTTTTACATCTTGAGCTTGTTTTGTCTTGATTGCAGATAAATTTAAAGGGATCCACTGAGTGTAAATTCATTATGGACCACTGTGATATGGAAGACACCTATTCATACAGTCATGTATATCCAAAATATCTGGCTCATTGTTAAATTATAAAAAAAAAAACTAAAGCAAAGATGGGTGTAAGCACTTGCTTAAGGCATTAAAATTAAAGTAAGTGCCTATGCAGTAAAAACTTAAATGCTCATCATACCGTGTAATTCAGTATCCACTGATTCAGTAATTACTACATAACTCAGTATCAATGATTCACAGAAATATATTATGTCTGATAAACCTATATTAAAAGGAACTTATCTTGATCATTAATTTTACAAATTTTTCTTTTTTTTTTTTTCTATACATATATAAAATGGGTCTGGAAATTCCATACATCCACACAGGATGATTGAACATATAAAAACCTTAGAAAAAAAGAAAAAAAATGTGACTTAGTGGAATAATCTGATTAAAAAAAGAACTCTTTTAAATGCCAGATTAAGTAGGGAAACTGACTGGCACTACAAAACCATTTTTCTTAAAAAAGATAAAATACATTTTTTTCTTATAAAACAGAGCATTCATAGCACTATCAATCTAAACATTCCGGAGCTTACATGACAAAATTAACATTCTCTTAATGAGGAGGCTTTAATGTTGTGGCTAGAGCAATGAGAAACATGCCTAAAATGAAATGGTTTAGGGGTTTAAACGTTTTGACTTAAGGAAAAAATTAAAATAAAACAATAGTATGAAAAGCTTTGAATCAAACTGAGAACTTATTGCAAGGAAATAGAAATTGTATCCTTTTTCTCCAGGCAATTGTAATGAATTGTTTGCATTCTTTGTGACATGAATCTGACAGGAAACTTTCTTCCTTCTTAGAAAAATTCAATAAATTTGAATTCATAGTGTACATCCCGAGTTTCCTGACTTCTATTTTTGAACAAAAACATAGGAGTTTGTGATACATACTTTCAACCTTGCCAGTTAAATATAAAGTTGGTGTGAAAACTAGAAAAAATGTAAAAATGGGATTGCTTGAGAGATTGATGCTTAGCAATTGGAGCACCAAACAATAAATTCCATCAAGTATTCTGCGAGATGGGAGCATTTTCAAAAAAAAATCTTTGAATCTAACCAAACATGGCACTTAACTGGCAACACACACACAAACAAAAAAAAAATGACTAAGTACATTTGAAACAATGTAAAAAAAATTAACAAATGATTCTAACTCCATTAGCCAAGAATACCATTTCAGCTGATTAAAAATAGGTTATGCTCTAGAGTGCGCCTACAGAGGATGCTCCTGAATATGATCTAAGATGCAACGACGACCCACTTTTCAAGAATTACAGAATGATGGTAAAGTAATTCTTCCTGAGCTTAAGTGCTATCAGAGTTGCTTAAACAAGAGAGAAAGAAAACCTAATTCTGTCCTCTATTCATAAAACACATTAGAATGACTGCAGAATTTTCGAAATAATTCGATGGCTCTTTCAGATTTTTTCAAGACTATCTCCTGAGTATTGAGCCAATTCCATTCAGTCAGTCAAGACAATAAATTAGCATTGAACAAACAATGATAGCTTCACGTGAATGTTTGACACTTGCTGAAAGTAGCGACAAGGCAATGGACCTGAACCACTCAACTCTCTCTTTCCTTTTGAGTGTGTTACATAGTGCTAGAACAATTACCAACTCATGAGGGCTTCATGATTCTAAAGATGCACCAACTGCGGAGTAACCGACAGCTTGCAAATAAATGCTCTAGAATATACTCTTTTTAAGTAGTCTGGGTTAAATAAAGAATAAGTTAGGACCTTGTACATAAGAATTCAAGATGTCCAAAGTTCTTCCGCTGATTATACAAACAACCAATTTCAACCATCTTCCATCTACTACAAAGAAATTTAATTACAACAGATTTGACTGATTCAAGACAATTTTTCCAGCAAACAAAAATGCAGTTTTTGAAATAAATAGCGAGGAGTCTTTAAGATAGGTACTGAAAAACGCAAAAAATTAGGGAAAGAAACTTCAAACTTGATAATAATAGTTTGACTTGTTTTCGATCTAAAAGAAGAGAAAGCAAACAAAAAGAAAACAAAACAAAGGTAAAAATTTAAAATAAAAAAACGTACGTTAAAAAAAATTCATTTACCGACTAACCTTGCAATTTTCCTTCTTCAATGTTGATAAACAAGTGAACAAGATTTCATAAAGTTGATAGAAAATTCTGAAAAAGAGAGAACAAAAAGAGATTGAATCAGAAAGTCTCCAGATTGTTATCTAGGATACCAGCGAACAACCTGCACTGATTTTTCTTTTCTGTCACCTAAAATTATGGAGACGGCTACCCGCAGGAATATTTTTACTGCATTTTGTCAAAGCAAGTTTTTTCTGTCACAAGCAAAAATCTAGGTGAGGGTTATGCTTAGGCACTTATGGTAAATTAATTTATGATCAAGCACAAGGAAAAATAACTTTAAATTGCATGCGAGGTTGAGGGAATGGGAGATACAAGAAAATACGCACAAATAATTCTGCTTGTCTGCTATCAGCTTCATCAAAAAATTAAGTAAATTTTTTTAATTTCCTTCCAAGAATGATAAAATTTGAACAACTGCTTTTGATCCAATCAATGCTTCATGATCAGGTAAGTCTCTTTGGTGTATTATTTTTCCTTGCACAGTTTACAAGCACTAAGTATCAGAAAAAGAGGGAAATATTTGTTACATCTGAAGTAAATAATAATGTACCAAAAGTATATAGCATGGAAACTTTAAAAAAAAAGTAAACGATAGATACAACTTACCTGAATATTTTTTAGAACATAAATTAAATGCCTACAGAATGTAGCACCTTTTTCTTTTGGGAGGTTCCGGAGGTTCCAAAGCAGCTAGAATGGCTTCATCGAAGACGTTCTTGAGCCCTTTCTGCAAAGTCAATGAATATGAATTTAGTGTCTATCTTAGATAGTAAGTATAACAAATTCAACTTACATACAGTTAGAATCTGTATCCGAGAGATATTTAAAAACCCTCTTTTCTTTAAAAGATGAATCTATCTGCTCCTCATGTAGAAATGGTCGCAATTAAGCAAAAAACATATCATTATCACTTCAATTCAAGTCAGAACTACACTCGTATTATGTTATGTTCCTTGAAGTAGCGTTTTCCCAAAATACTAGTTCCCAAAAAATAGTTTGCTTTTTGGGTCCCAGTTGATTGCCCACAGGAGGTCATATGAAATGTTTGCATTATGTTTTTCCCAAAACAGTCAAATTTCTTTGTCCCTCGCAAAGACAAAATGTATTATTGAGTAATTTGCGTGTGGAGTTGTTAAATAAGGGAAGTGACTATCATTGGAAAGAAAGCTTTCTTCATAGAAATCATCTTTGGTGGATGTTTGCAAATTGATCACTGGTACATTCTGTTTAGCCATAGGGTACATAGAGTTGTAATGTAGGCGGAAGAGCTAGCGCCACTTTTAAGCATTTTCCAAGTCCCGAATTCCGAGACTCCTGTGTCATGCTGGGTCACTTTATCGATACATAATGGATTGTTTTTGATACAAGGAGACCTGCCCATCAAATGTAAACAAAGAAGATAGGAATCACTACGTATTCCACAACGCCATTTTGAATCGAATATGTATCGAAAAAGTGACTGAAGCTCAGCGCATACCGGACCCGGAACTCCTCGACCAGAACATGGCGCCAGCTTTCTCAGCTACATTACGACTCTCTGTACTCTATGTGTTTAGCGCTCGAAAAGGCAAGATGCACACATTAGAACAAAGCTTTGCTGTGGCTGTAGGACAATCTTTTTCTAATTTAGAGAGAAAGCTTTAGATATACCTGAGTTAAAGCTGAGCATTCAACATATTTGACAGCCTTCAATTCTTTCGCAAGTTTTTCTCCTTGTTCAACTGATATTGGTTTCTGTTTGTTCTTTGCCAACTTTTCGATGGTTCCTGCATCTTCTCTTAAATCAATCTGAGTTCCTACTAGTAAAAATGGTGTCTTCTGACAATGATGTGCTATTTCTGGCACCCACTGCAACATTAAATCAAATTACATTGAACATAAACAAAAAAAATTCCGGAGGATTGAGAGCAAAAAATGTTTAATTCAACTTCGGCTGTTCATTGCTTTTATGGAAAAATTGTGTAGCCTTCATTTATAGAAGCTAACTTACAGGAGAGAAACATAAACTTCAAACAGGTGAAAATACATTCACTGTCTAGTGCTTGAAGAAGAAGCAAAATCCAATCTGAGAGGCCATGAAGTAGCCCTAAAATTATACTTGTAACAGAGGTACAGGTTAATTTCTTTATTTTCAAATTCTCTGACTTTTCCCTGAATCCAAAATTTTAGGAGTCCCCGGCACTTGAATAAAACTTCCACTTTGATTTATTTCTTTAAAAATACACTCACTTCTGCTAAACACTGAACGCAATAAATTCCAAGACTTTTTGTATGAATCCCCTGACTTTGCCCTGTCGCCACAAATCCCTTGACTTTTCCCTGTTGCTGAAAATCCCCTGACTTTCCCGGTTTTCCATTCCGCCAGCCCCCCTACGAAAGAGAGGGACCAAAATTAGGGAACCTTGTAAGCATTACTACTATCATCAAAATACCAAAATCAACTGAAAATAAAGTCTAAAATCAGCAAATGAACCAGAAAAGAGGCTTCCTAAAACATGCTGGATAACAAAGTTGGTGTTGTCGTTGGTGTTGTTGCTAGTGTTGAATGCTGAAGCACCCTGTGGTTCCCCTATCTAAGGGGTTAGGGAGAGTTAGGGTAGTTCTGAACTAGATTATTGGGGTTCCTGAGGTCATCTCTAAAATCAAGTTTTAAAAAGATCTCAGTTTTTTACAATTTGGTGTTTTGGCGTCACTGCCTTTCCAACCTACCTAATGGAAAAACCAGCGATTGGCTCCATTTGTTCAAAATAACTCAACAAAAAGAGAAAAAGGCCATCTCTTTCGGAAATTGCCTGAGATTTGCCTCACATTTGTTGCGATGGCAAGATCAGGCATTTAAAGCACTCCTGCTAAATTCTTCAAGGTCTAGCAGCTGCAAGGATAAAAAATCAAGCCTTTTTCATGGCTGCACAAACCATTTCCTTAATTTGTTAAAGAAAATTCATCAGTTGACTGCAAAATGGATAGAGAGGGATCTGTGAGTGAATGTATTTTTCAGCTCTTGGTTTCAATGTTTCTTCAAAACTTCAATCTTACCTTTTCTTTGACATTTTCAAAAGATGATGGGGAGACAACTGAGAAACACACCAAGAAAACATCTGTTTGTGGATAACTCAAGGGCCTCAATCTATCATAATCTTCTTGACCTATGAACGACAAAAAAAAAATTGTTAAATTTTTAAACAGCATTGTACTGGGATTTTATTTCGAACATGCAGAATAGAAAATGCCGCCTAAATTTTGGATGGACATTCAATGTGAAAGATGCAACTTCTTGCACGACCTCCTACTTAGTAGGCAGGAGTGGCATTTACGTGTTGTAGAGCAACCAGGCACTCAATGAACGTGACTTATGTACACGTCAGTCCACATGAAGAGCGCCCTTGCACTTTCCACAAGAGCAATTTTTGTCAAAAAATCTGACCGACAACTCTTTCATGCCCTGAAGAAAAGGCTGCCAGCAGTATAATTTTTTTTTATGCCAACAGAGGTAGGGTGGTTGCATTGTAAGCTAATTTGTACTTGGAACAACCCAGAATGAAATCTCAAGTAACTTTTTCTTGGAACTAAGTTTCTAGGAAGTGGAAGTTTCGCACAGTCATAAGTACAGTTTGTTGCGATATTATTAAGCATTTCTTATTAAGGATTGTTCTTTGAATCTACTTTAACATCTGGCATTTAGGACACAATTTTGAGCTCTTGGGGACTGGGCTCCTTTTTTCTGTTGACATTTAAAGATATGCAAAGCAGAAAATACGGACTCTTACACTCATGAATGCTTTCATCATCATGACACGGCACAAGATAAAGCCAAGTTACTCATTTTAATGAAACTAAATTACTAGGCTGAGCGTAACACACAGGAAAATAGATTAAGTTTCTCTGATGTTAAACTGAACTAAAAGGTTCAGGACTAAAAAAAGCAATTTTTTGAGAGTTGACCTTTCCCAATGCTTTGATATAGGCTCACAGATTTTTTTGTAATTCATAATTTAGATTGATCCTGCTTGGAGTCGAAAATGTCTGTACTTTTGGGTGAAACACAAACTATACCTATTCCGATACCATTCCTATTCAGACTCATCATTGAGAAAATAGATTAACTTAAAATGTATACCAACAAACACTTACCAGCTGTATCAAATAATCCTAAAGTGTACGGCTCTCCACCGATCATAACTGTTACCGCATAGTTGTCAAAAACTGTTGGCACATACTCCGAGGGAAATTTGTTGGTTGTATATGAAATAAGTAGGCACGTTTTACCAACAGCACCATCTCCGACAACAACACACTTGATTGTTTGCATTGTCTTTCAGTTTGAACCTGCAATCAGGGATGACATTAATGCAGCCAAATAAATGTTGGTACGTGGGAAACACAGTGAGATGTTTTAAAGAGGGGTAACTTGCAGCATACATTGATAGTCATGAATTGTGCATGCTGTTGAAATCATTACGAAGTGACAATACACTTCCACTGCACAGGAACATCTCCACTGCAGAAAAGCATCTGGAAATATTCAAGGGGAAAAAAAACCCTTCCCTTCATCGCATGATCATACTTTCCGCAACATTCTTAAGGGATGCTATTCAGAAGGGAAGACAAGAAAATCTATGCTAAAGCAAATGTCAGTTATGGTACCATTTAACAAAATTCAATACAAAATCTGTAATATCGCAAAACGAAATGGGCGGTTTCATATCCACTATTCCTGGGTGTCTAGACTGAAATGCCCACTCCTAATTTAAGAATTTCAAATTATTAAAAGATATGAGATTCATAGTCAAAATAGACTTGCTTGACACCCATTGAACACTGCTGTTTACTAAACAAAACTCGGCAGACTTCACAAACTTTGAGGAATATGGAGTAAAGCCTCGAGTTTTCAGATCTAAACCCGCAAGTCATGGGGTAATTCAGGCGGAGTTGAGCAATCCTGCTTGCTAGGCATGGAGGATTTCATGCTACAACATGGTCTTACTATGTTTACTTCGACAGCACACCCCTGAATCATCATCAGAAAGTTCAAGAGTTAACCTTTCAGCAAATTGAGACGGGACTCAGGATGTGAGGTTAGACGTACGCTTCAAACGAGGCTCTAGGTTTGTGGCATGCGACATGATGATCTAAAAGATTAAAAGGAACAACTTGGAGGTGATTCATAGCGTCAATTTTAACTACTGGATGGCAGCTTCACTACTTGACTGACTATGGCTATTGAAGCTCAAAATAATGGAGGGGGAAGTTAACCCCATTGCTTCAAAACTGAAAGTTTCTCTTTGCTTCAAAGGTATATGCCGTACACAATGATGGAAATTGTAATTTCAGCTAAAGGCATAACTTCGAATGATACTGACACTAGGAATAAATGGACGTGAGAAAGAACAAAATTAGTGAATCCTGAGAAGAATTCGCTAAGATACAGGCAAATAAGTAAACAAACAAAAAGGCACACTTAGGCTGCTGATTATCTGCTTCAGCAGTCATGACATAGGTATTCCCTACAGATTCTGAATGACTGGTGAGAGCCGTTATTCAAGGGTGTCATGTAAAATTATATTCTTGAAAATTCACAGAAATGCCTGCGAGAGTTAAAATAGTAAATTTGAATTTATGGTGGCCATTTCCTCGAAATGGGTGGCCACCGCCGTCACCTGCATCGTACAAGAGAAATTTCGCGGTGGAAAAGAGGAACTGAAACTTGATCACTGTTCTACTTACGGCTGAAATATTAAAAATGCAAAATATAATCACTTGGATTAAATAGAGGCATTAATAATCAAACAAACACACAACAAATAATAGCGAGCGGGCGTTGACAAGAAACAGAAATGACAACACGCTCCGTTTCGTTGGGCATCGAGCACTCTCTGTTGATTGATATGCGAACTAAAGAGCGAAACCGGCAAACTTCAGCGCGAATTTCGAAATTTAGGCGCGTACTTTAAATTTGCGGCTGGGCAAAAACCGTGCGATCTTCTAATACACGCCAACACGCCGAATTAGCATGATGCAGGATGCTAATATCATTTTGTTTATTTTTGATCTAGTTGGTTAGGATAATACTGAGTCATGTATACACTTTTAATACGTTAATGCCTTAGGGGACTACTTAAAACACAGTCATGGTTCGAAGGATTGATATTGAACGGTAAAATAATAAGTAAAGTGCTGTGTGATGTTTTCTTTGCCGTATCAGATAACTCTTGTAAACTTTCATAAAATGATTTTGTTGCAGTTATAAGTCGGAAAATATGGTATGAATCTGCGAGATAAAAGCCATTTTATACTGAAATTCAAAGTGGACCGTACAGAAATTTCTTAGAAAGCCCACTCCAATGTTGCTAAATTAGGTGAAATAACGTATTTTTTTCGGCAGACTCGGCGGGCTACGTAGGTCGGCTCTGGCAATGCATTTTCGGCGCAGGATTTAAGTTGGTAAGAGTGGTCGTATATGACCATGAAAAAAATATGTGCATCTGCAGCACACGTCATACTTTTTCTAGGTGACAACAGGAAATATTAGATGCAAAATGGGTTTAATAAATTGATTTAAATCCGAATAACATATATCGTCACCTTCCAGGCAAAGTCACAAGCGCCATGCGACGTTTAAAAATTTCCGCCGCCATCATATTTTTTACAGAGAAATTTTTCAACGAAGCTGTCCGAAAATTACACCGAATTTTCTTTGTGCTGCCGATAAAATTTAGTGAAATTTTCGAACAGATTCAACCAACAATTTCTCAGTAAAAAAATAAAATGGCGGCGGAAATTTTTAAACGTCGCATGGCGCTTGTGATACTTTGCCTGGAAGGTGACGATATGTGATCTCATGCAACTAACTCTGGCAGCGAAAAGGACATGATACACGTATGTCATTCCATGCAACCGATTGTGGCCAATAAAAATAAACGTATGGCTAATATTCACCTATAATTTGATGGATGCTGGCAAAAACAGTGTTCTCCTAATATCTAACCTCTGATACGACTAATATTTTCTTTTTTTTTTTCAATGAAATGTATGTACACATGTTCTTCATGTGACATCTCTTTTTTAGGGTTTTGACCAAAGTTGCATGGAATCACATATATGTAACTTCTCTTTTTATTTATTCATTTGTTTTTTATTTTTTTTATCGAAGTTGCATGGACCTACGCATACGTAACTACCACTTTGGGGGGGGCATGGAGGGGGGGGAGAGCCCTCTCCTGCCCCAAAAAAAAAAAAAAAAAATTGAAATCCTATTTTTTTCAAAGATCTTTCAGACAATTTTATTTATTTCAATATCCGTGATCCAAAATTAATTCATGCAATAGAGTGTTAATTATTTGTTTTGTTTTTGGTGAGAATTGTAATTGGTCCTGGGGCCGAATTTGTTCGGTCCTTCCACCGGACTTAAATATACTTAGGACGGGTCTCGACTGCACTTAAGTCCGGCTTAGCGCTTCTGATTGACCGGTGGTGCGGTTTAAACTCATCGATGGCTGTTGCACTCCGTGTGAAAAAGCCGACAAAATTCAGCCCCTGAAGGCGACGTATTACGCCTTTCAAGTTATCATATGATTTAGGTAATGCTTTTCTAATTCAGTCCAAGAGAAGACTAAATGTCAATTTATCATTTAGGAATTTATCTAGCGAAGTTCCATCGCATCTACTTGTTCACACAAAGCTGTTGGAAAAATTCCAAGAGTTTATCAGGTCGAAGAGTAGGATGTACATGGTATTTCCGGAACTGGCTCACTTGGTAGGATGTATCTTGCTTTTCTGTTTTGTTGAATTAAGTGGGTAACTTTATTTCCCCGACCTCCGTATGTAGCTTGCCTGTTCTTGAAAATATTGCTACTCCAAAGCCAGTATAACTTTTCCAGTCCGATGAAATTTTATTCCAAATCACGCCATGTTTTCTGCCGAACCATGTAGGAATGCTGGGGTATTTTTCTTTGCATTCGTAAAGTGCATTCTCCTGCGATCGTCATCCATCTTCAATTCAAATATATAAGTTGTATCTCCGATGGTCATTACAATATCTGAATGCCCTCTCCTTGTTGAATACTCCCAATACAGGCATGGTCCAAGGCACAGACTTTAAGGTGCAGTGTCCGAGGGTTTCATACAAATAAACCTGAAAAAGAGCTTCAACTTTCCTCCGCTGGTGTGTGACGTTGTATGGAATGCCACTGAGGTGAGCTGTTACCGTGTTAATGAAAGACTGCCATTCATGTTTCGCAAGATGTTGTATCATCTCGTTTCCGCAGGTTTTTACTTGTGTTTGATTCATGCCTGTCAAACAGTAGGTAAGACGTACAGCAAGATGCTCTCGAAGCTCAAGATTGGTAATACGCAGAATGTAGCAAGAAAATCTATTGTCATAGCTGCTGATGCTCAGGTAGCCACTGTGAAAAAGAAAAACCACTGGTGCTGTGGAATCGTCGTAGTCGTACTTTCCTGTAAGTTCCTCTTCTTTAGCACAAATTTCCTGTTTTTCCTCCGGTTCATCCGCATCGTCTTTGGTGTCACGGCTTAATGAAATTTCGATGGCCTCATGTGGATATTGCTTCAGTTTCATGTCAAAAACTGACTAGATCTATCCGTGCCACTATGTGATTTGATCGAGGCACCATCTGATCTCAAGTACTCAATTACTGAGGTCGGACTATAAAGGGGCTCGTTTTTAACGGTAAATCTAAAACCACCGTACCACCTTCTCATCTCGCTAAGTATTTCTATTGAGGTATTTCCTTTTCTGTTGGCCACATGCTCTATAAATCTACCAAAATACTGCGTTAATTCTGTTTCGTTGAACCCTACGATCCCAGCATAATCAGGGTTCATTGTTATATCTCTAATGTTATTTGCGCCGGAGAGAAAACAATCCGACAAGGTTAGACTAGTAATCCCAGTAGTAAAACAGAAGCGGATGCTTTTATATAAACCTTTTAGTATCCTATAGAAATCCTGAAGAGTTCCTAAAACTTGGGAGGCTTCACCTTTATTGCTCACATAAATATCTTTGTAAGGCGATTCATACTCGTCTATTAGGATGACAACCCTTCTCCCATACTTTTGACCCAGTTGCTCAATCAATTGGCGAAGAACTGTTCCGACACTCTCCGCTATATCTAGATTAATACCATGGTCCTTTGCTCTCTCTTGCAGTAACACCAAAAGACCATGGTAAAATTGAGGGAATGACTCAGCTTCAATACTAGAAAAGTCTAATCGAACCACTGGGTGTTTTGGCCAACCCCTTCGATATTTCAAGATCCATAAAAAAGATTCAATATGTCGCCTATAAATGTTAGTATCCTCGAATAACCCTGCCTCCCCTTTAAAGTAGGCTTCCAAAGTATCGACGAGTAAAGTTTTTCCAAAGCGCCGGGGTCGTCTTAAGAGCCAATAAATTTGTGTTTCTTTGACCATTTTGTATAAGTAGTCAGTTTTGTCGATGTAGCACTTCTTTTTAATTAATATCTCCAGGCTTGCATCGCCTGCCGCTGGTAATGTTGCACAACGATTCCCAAGTTTCAATGATTGTGGATTGCTTTGTGTTTCCAGATTGCGTGAAAATTGGGGAAAGGAATAAAGTTCAACGAGTGGGAAATCACCTGCGAAATTCCCAAAATGTATCAACAACACAATCACCAACACAGATAATAGATACATTCCCAGTTTCGTTTTTTTCTTAATTCCGAGCACAGAAAACGCGACTGTACGCACGAAATCGCACGATTGCTTATCGAGCACACAACAAAATTGCAGACGCTTAGTAGAGACCGGGCTGACTGCCAGAGTTTATTTTAAGCTACCTATTCACATTTGTTTCATGACAAGAGGCTTAGCACAGGAAAAGTCCGACTTTACATTTAATTCACAAGCGCTTAGTAGACGTTTAGTAGAGACCGGGCTGACTGACAAAGTTTATTTTAAGCTACCTTTTCACATTCGTTTCACGAAAAGAGGCTTAGCACAGGAAAATTCCAACTTTACATTTAATTCACAAGCGCAAGTTAAGTATTTTACCAACGATTTGAATTATCTCACTCTTATCGGGCAGTGATAATTCAGCATTATTCACTGACAGAACTCCAGATGGCTTATAATTCTTTATCAACCATGAGTAATGCGGACAGTCTCTGAAGCGAGAGCTAGACCTCAACTGACTGATGCCACAGAACACATAACAAACTGATGCACTCCCACCGGCCCGTATTTATATGACTTTGCGTATTGGTAGGGAGCCAATCAGAGCGCACCATGCAGCGGAGCAGTACTCAGGCAGAGGGAGGCTACAGCTGGGACTTGACTCCTTTATGAATATCGTGAATACATATCAGCAAGATTATCACAAGTTCATGGGCGTAGCTAGGGGGGTCCTGGGGGGCCTCCCCCCCCCAGAAATCTCGTGGCCCCCCCAGAAAATCGGGATCCTCCATTCCTCCCCCCCCCGCTCTCTTCACCAAGAGAGGTGGTCCCATGCCCCCCCCCCAGAGAAATTTCCTAGCTACGCCCCTACACAAGATTTGACGTTAGTTCCAGGGAGTGAAAAGTTATTGTAGCGAAAATAGTGTATGAGCGATATTAGAGGTTAACGAAGCGGTATCAACATGATTTGATATAATGTTCTGATCATTTCTAAACGTAACATTAAAAAAATTTCAAAATCGAGCCATGTAAAATAGAAAGTTCTCACTTAGAATTGCCCGCTAGCTCTTTCGTTGTTATTTCTCAAGAGGAAGGAGTCCGTTGGCTGAGTATATTTACTGCTCTGCTTTCTGCGTTCTACCAAATTACAGGCTGGTAGTTCGTCGGCTGAATATTTACTATTCATGGCTCTGCTCTCTGTCATCTACAGAGATTTGATAAAATTGATTTTACAACAATTTTTCATTATTCAAATTTAATAAGATAGTAAATTTTTAAGTCAGAATCAACGACTGAAGTAAAATAACCGAAAAAACATAATAGGCGCACACATTTCACACACAGCTACTGTACTTCGATTTTCGAATGAATTGCCAGTGAGGTTTCTAAAAAAGTAGTCGCCATATGTTTTGCAATACTTATAAAATATTGTCAGCTTACATTGCCAGTAATATGAGAAAAATATTTGAATACACTATATTGTGACGAAATATTACCAAAAACATTTTTAATCAATGTTTTCTCGATGTTTTTAATATGCATTGCAACAATTATTGTTAAGCAAATGCAGGGCCGGATTTAGGGGGTGGCCCATGGCGGTAAATTTTTCAATTCTTTTAAATATAGGCATAAAAGAATCGGACTTAGAAAAAAAAAATACAAACGAGAAAAGGCAACAAAATCTCTCATTTCCTGAGAGTATAGTAACTTCTAATTTTGTCGTCTTTCAGTGATACAAGAGACAGCACCTTCAATTAGTCGAGTTAAAGGGGAGAAACCAAACACGCAATTTGGCCTAGAACGGCGCGGCGCAGGGAGCAATGATGACGAGGACTTGAGGTGAAAAAGAGAAGCCCATGGCGCGGCGCGGTCGGCATGTAACACATATTAGCGCCTACAAGACTGCACGAATACTCCACTCATTGCGTCAAACACAGTGCGGTCAGCAGCGGTCGGCGTGACATGCAAAGCGCCTACAAGACTGCATGAATACTTCACGCAAAGCGCCAAACGCAGTGCGGTCAGCCCGAAACGCATAGCGCCTACAAGACTGCATGAATACTTCACGCATTGCGTCAAACACGGTGCGGTCTGCGCGGCGCGGCGGCGGAAGTTAAATTTTTAAACCACATTAATGTTTGTTCTTTCGTAATTTTTTCGTTCATTTATTATAAATGGAGGGCTTTGTCCACATAAAGGTAGGTTTACGGAACTTTACTTTCGCCTAAAGTTCCGTGAACTTTTGTTAGTAGTATATGACAGGGCTTTCGCAAATAATGTGTCCAACACGAGTAAACGCGTCTTGCACCCCTCCAACTGGCACGTTCACTTGATGGTTTTTATTGATGTTTCAAAACGAATAAGAAGCGGGCGGAAAAATTCAGGCGGCTCACGGTGGATCGAGTCAATAGGAGAGGTCGGTCATGGAGCGTTGCGCTTCCAATGTTACGAGGATAACGAATATTCCTGGTCATTTGATCGATTATGTACCACATATCTCATGTAATTTTTCGCGTAGAATTCATTTTTGGTGTTATTTTTGGTGAACAACGTACCTGAAGACCCGTATTTGTGCATTTTGTCGGGAAAACTATACAGGTGCAAAGTTTAGGCGTCTGTGTTTTACTTCGTAGGACGGAGTTTTTAATTTTTAATGATGGAAGAGGATAAATTATGAATAAAATTATGAAAACTTACTAATAAGTGTCACAAATACGCAAAAATACCTCCCCAGTTATGAGCTGCTGCATCAGATAAATCATTCCCTTCACTGCAAAGTTAATTTCGAAACTTTGTCTTATGCATAAAGATCGGTGAGAAAACAAATGAAATACATTTATGAATTCTTTGAAAATATTCAAGATCACTTTTACTTTAAATTCATATTTACATTCAGATGACGGAACAGGGACTTAGAGTAGGAAAAACACTAGATGGCTAGAAAAAAAAAAGAAAAGAAAAAAAAAAGTTAAACATGTAACAGTTATCTGTCATCTGCTTCTCCTTATTCTTCTTCTTCATATTCAGTTCCCCATCACTCTCATCCTCGTCTTCCGCTCTCAAACCGCATCAAACTTAAAAAACAAGCAACGCAAATAACCGCAAAAATTCCAAAATTTCCCGGACTTGTAACGTTAAAACGTACTCGCAGTGTAATTAGTTTCGCACTAACTGCACTTTGTTTACATCGAAATAGGTGAAAAATTAAAAAATATGTACGTATTTGAAAGAAGCATCAGTTATCAGAGTTCACCAGTGACCGGTCGCGCGCGATCGCGGAGGCCAACAGATAAAATGGCATCATAGTCAGGGGCCAGGCAAGTAAAGGGAGGGGGGGGGGTTACTTGCTAAAAGTTTCCTCAAGCTAGCTATCTACGCATACGTCCCAAAAAAGTTTTCTATAAGGAATATAAAGGGATGTCCGAGTGAAAATATGCCCGATTTTTTTTTTAGTTCTCCTATAGATATGTAGTTTAGGAAATAATGAAAATACGAAAAACAGGCCAAAGAGCACGTCTTGATGGTGAGACTTGTTTTTCAGTTTCTGATGAACAGGAATCATACCTACCTGGGTTATTTAGCAGTTACGAGAGTTCACTGATCGCTTGATTTTCGAGATAAAGCTCGCGCGCAATCTCGGATTAATGCAACAGAAAAAGTGATGTCACGGCCAAAGTGGCGCAAAGTGGCACCCAAATTTTGCGGGATCGTATTCTCAGGACTCCTACGAACATGCCTATACACATTTTTCTGGCGGATGGTGGAGGATGGGTAGTTAAAAGTTTACCGTAACTTTTTTTTTCTGCATTTTGATATAAGCACATTAGTGCAAACATAATCATTGAAAAAATGGGCCGAATACAAAAAATTACTAGTGCAATGTGTTCTCCAGACTCTGGAAACTATATGTCAATGAAACTAGCATTAATTTAAACAGAAGCAAGCTAAGTGACGCGGCAGCTCACCGGTCGCTTGATTTTCGAGATAAGGCTCGCGCACAATCTCGGAACGCAACAGAAAAAGTGACGTCACGGCCAAAGTAGCGCAAAGTGGCACCCAAATTTTGCGGGATCGTATTCTCAGGACTCCTACGAACATGCCTATACAAATTTTTCTGGCGGATGGTGGCGGATGGGTAGTTAAAAGTTTACCTAAACTTTTTTTTTCGCTTTTAGAGATGAGCACATTAGCGCAAACATAATCATTGAAAAAATGGGCCGAATACAAAAAATTACTAGTGCAATGTGTTCTCCAGACTCTGAAGAACAAGAATATGTCAATGAAATTAGCATTAATTTAAACAGAAGCAAGTTAAATGGAATAGAAAGACTCGGACGATTTTTCGCTAAAATAAAAAGTTACGCAAAGCCCCTCTTTGATGCCTTCGGTCACAAAAATGAACATGTTTCGTTCCAAATCAATGTCAGATCCTTAAAATATAACTCTTGAGGAACACTTTAGACCCTTAAAAAATGCGATTCGCCCGAATCGCCCATGACCGACCTGTACCATTGACTCGATCCACCGTGCGGCTCATGGGCGGCAAGAAGGTAAATCCGGCCCTGCAGCAATGTTTTGTAAACCTTGTAAAAAATATAACAAGAATATTTCTAGCTCAATATTATTCGGCAATATTTTGAAAATTTGGTGACAACGTTTTTCTAAAAATATAGCCGCGGTAACATTGCCGGCACCCTTCTTGCCGGGCGGGAATATAGTTACTCAAAACGTCCTGATATTAATCCTGATTTATTATTTATATTGTTTATTATTAATTTATTAATTTTACCGTCTTTTCATTGATATTGCTAATGGTTCTCTCTATCTGTTTCTATAATAATTATACGGAAAATGCATTCCAGTAATATGACATAATGCCCGAAAATATCATAATACTCATTGATTCATAAAAAATGTGCCCCCTCATCTCTCTCCAGTGTTTTTTCTCTACCCGCCAGCGTGCGAGCGATATCGTTTTAATGTTAAATCTATAAGAAATCCTTCAGATTTAACTTTAGACATGAGATTCTAATAATACCCTCTTCACAAACGGAGGACTTGGGGTAAAACGGAACTTGGTCCCAGACAGACGATGCATGACGATAACGCGACTTTGAATGTAGGTAGCGCCCGGCTCGAGTGCAACTATTCCCGCTTGCTAGTAGTGAAATTTGCCTACCAACGAAAATGAAGGAGCACTCACTGGTTTTTCCTAAGAGCTAACTTGGCAGCCGATAAAAGAACAACTGTCATTCGACTGACAGTGTTTACCGCAACTGGTTGTGGACATATAATCAGATTAAACACCTCATTAAGAGCCTCATGATAAATTATGAGAAATTTAAATTTCTTTAATGATCCTAAAAAGTTTATTCGCCGCATCGCGCCGACAATGCGGTAGTTGATTTTTTGGAGAACACGGAGAGGCAAATATGTACACGCATTTAAACGAAACGACTTACGTTGTGTCGAAAAATGGACTTTGAGGTTCAGATGGAAAATTCACTCCCTTGTCATAGGGACTGATTTGCGAACGGATTGTTCCATTGTTTCGTCTAAATGGAGTAAAGTTTCATTGATATCCAGCGATTTCAATTAAAGTGCTCTGATCATAGTAGATCGGAACTTTCTGATAGCTGCTCTTCCTTTAAACTACCGTTTCCTTACTGTGAACTTCAAAGTCTCACAGTTTCAGATTTTCAAGGCAATAATGCAATTTGCGAGTTGAAATTTGGCAACATTGAAATTTAGTTACGTTCTTTCGTGAGGGAAACGACGAAATATGAACTGCATCGAGTTTCATTTCACTTTTGTTCCACATTGAAGGCCCTTTTGTCTGACTCCATCATCACATATGGTGGGGCCTTTCGGGTCATGGGGAGAGTTGCTCTCTCATCCCCCCCCCCNCCCGGTAAGACTTTTTTTTTTAAGAAAAAAAAATCTCAATAAAAATAATTTTTTCGGCTGATTTTCAGGCTTTCTCGGCATTTTCTGAGAAATTAAGGGGAAAGGTCAGGCTAATTTAACGTAATTCAAAGGATGTCTTCGGGATGCCTCACGCAGGGGTGAGGCAAGAATAATCGATGATCGATAATTGCTACTTCCCCATTTGAGGCTGGGTAAAGAATCGATTATTGAGGAGTTTGTTGAAAACACCCTGTTTATCGACCCTTTTCCATAAACTTCAATGGCAGATCAATCGACATTGCGAAGCACGCCACATCACTGGCCTTACGAGGAAGAAAGGATCAGAAAAGTCAGCCAAAATGTCTTACGTAATCCTTAAACGACCCATAGGAGACAGCCTTGAACTCCTTCCCCTCTCCAGGTAGTTCACGCAATACTTGAGCGGCCCTTCAAGTGAATCGTGTGAAGCGCAGCGTAGCAGCTTGGCAACATGGCGTGTATGACGCGAACGCGAAAAACAGAAACGTGATGATAAGTACGTACCTAGACACTTGAAAATGCGCCTCAAAAAGTAAGAGAGTCAACAGACGAGCGGCGATCGAAATAAATATTTCAAGAGCGTCATAAAATAATATTCCCTCAAAGCGAGAGGATGTTCCCGGCGAACGCAGAACCACTCGAAAAAGCCACGGTTCCACTGGATAATACACGCGACGTGCGAAGTTAGCTGCGTAGAATCAACCGCGGGACTGGATGCATTAAATGGGACTTCATGTATTGGAACTACGATCTCTAGCTCGATTAAGAAACAACGTAGGTACCGTTTGTTTCCCTATGCACATACGTGTTTTTACGGATGAGCCAGAAATGTTAGCTTTCAATCGCAAAGTGAAGTCTAATTTAAATATGAGAGCCTAACACAGAGCGTAACGACGTGCTGCCAGTGCGGAGCGCGCACTGGCGCCTACAAACCTAAGGGGATACTTCACGCATTGCGCAATGCGTGAAGTATCCCCTTAGGTTTGTAGGCGCCGATGCGCGTTCCGCACTGGCAGCACGTCGCTACGCTCTGTGCTTTGTGTTGGGCTATCATATTTAAGATCTGCTTATTGCCACTGAGAAGCGAGAAGGCGATTCCCATAAACACCTGCGGAAGCGGACTGGTTGAAATTCATAGCTTCAGGACCAACACGAGGTTTGATTATTATTCATGCAAACAGCTTTGACACCCCTCCCCTCCCCCTCCACGACCCATGAGTGGAGGGAAGCAGAGGAAGAAAAATTAGAAGAAGTAAAAAAGAGAAAAAGAGGAGATAAGAGGAAGAGTGGAAAGAGAGAAGGGGAGATCCCAAGTAGCATTTTTCAACGGAAAAATCGCGATTTTATCGCCAATAAAGTCGCGATTATCCTCGATTTTATCGGCGATAAAATCGCTAGGATCATCAACATTTGAGCGATTATCCTCGATCTTTTCGCGATTTTATTGCGATTTTATCGGCCCGAAAAAATTGCGATTTTATCGCGATAAGATCGAGGATGATCGCTCAGATGTTGATGATCCTAGCGATTGATAAAATCACCAAAAAAAGGGGGTTAAAGTTGTCAGCCGATTACCGTTAGGTTCAGCCGTCAGGTCCTTTGACGAAGACGAGCGTAAAATCCCCGGAGCCTCCGCGGGGATTCGAACCCCAATCGCTACGGTGGAAGGCCAGCACATTGTCACTATGCTATG
>NW_017566728.1:4017504-4032987 GCF_001854935.1 Bemisia tabaci
GGGAGAGAGGGGGGGAGGGGGGAGAGAGGGGGGAGAGAGAGAGAAAGAAAAAAAACCACCAACGAAGGACCTTTAAAGTAGAATTAAGGAAACTCTACATTTCATTCTTAGACGCCTGCTTGCTTTTTGTGATTTTGAGGGCTGGCAAAGTTGTAATACATTTAAATAATGCATTTCTCGGAAAATTGACGATGTCGATCGCGATAAAAATCAGTACCTAATGGTTTTCGTCATTGGCACAATACACATTGGCAAAAATGGAATGAAGTTGAAGTGTAAGCGAAACGATCAAAGCTTCAGTTAGTGTCGGATGCGACGGATACTAAACTAATTTCATTTTAACGCCTGGATGCAACTATTCTGGTTCCATGAAGCATCGAGACTTACATTTAATGAATTGCTTAAAACCGGCAATTCTTGATCAAATTATATAAAATTATTGCAATTCGATTGAATTAAATTGCAAAATTATCTACATATTTTCACTGTGCTACTTACATATTTGGGTTGCAGTATATTAAGAGGGGTGTATATGAACTTCCTCCTCCCCTTCAACAATATCACTTGATGAGTGATGAAAGTAGTTTGCCCGTTGTTAGAAATCACAACAAATTTAACATAGGTGTAGATACTGTATTCCAAGTGTATTTTGCTCAAGACCCTTGTCTCACTTCTGATTTCAGTCTCAATGCATAATTTGGACAGCAATATACATAAGTGCAGTGACACTATACTCTTGCTCTACCCAACTGTCGTACTTCACAAATCTGTTGCAGAGAGGAGATCTAAAGGGAAATACAAGAATCAACTACATATCAACTTTGACGTATGTGGCATATTTGTGGAGTAAGTTACTCAACATTCTATGCAAAAAATATTGACTGTGGCTCATTAAAGTGTGAAAACAAATTTTTGATGAGACAGTGGTCATTTAAATTATTAAAGTTAAAAATTGAGAGTTAAACTGTAAGAGGGCATATCTCCTTTGTGATGTCTCAAAATCTCCGCTTCCAATTTATGTTATCGAAGGTGAACAAACTAACGATATTGCTTGAAATTTTTACACAAGATTCTTCACACAGAGGAGAAAAATCAGAAAAGTTCTCAAGGATCAAAGATTCATAAGATGAGGATATCTCCATTCAAAAAATAAAGTGAGACAGAAAGTTTGCAACTTAGCAAACTAGGAATAAGCAATGTTACAGTTGCACCATCAAAATGCCTGCAATATTGTACCTACTGTCATGAAGTAAAAACAATATAACTCCATGTATTGCATGATATAGCTTGTAGCGAGCAGATATGCAAGCTGAGAACATTGGATACTTTATTCAGCTTGATTTTTTGCCAGTGTACGTATTTCAAATATTGATATACTTAAAAGACTCCTTGCTGGCGAGAGATAACCATCAGTGGCCAAAATTATTTTCCTTTTGGTCACTGGTGAGACATTGATTGGTTGCTGAACGTTGAAAATGAGAACAGAGAAATTGATCTCTGGAACTAAGCTTTCCAAAAAAGACAAAACATGTAATCTGCACCTGCCTGAAGTTGGCTGTAAAATAAACTGAGCATCTAAAGTTCTGAGGTCGGATATGCTTTAAAATTTACTTTTTGATGATATAAAATCTTAGATATCCATTGATTCTTGCTTTGTTACCCTTCCTTTGTTCCTAACAGATGGGAAATGTAAGAGGGGTAATGCGACAAAAGCATTTTACTGGCCAGACAGAATACCGTCATCAGAGAGGACATACGCGTGGATGCTTTCTTATAGCCTGGTTACATCATGTTGGATTCCTGCTTCTGTTGGATTAATGAGTAAGTGTTCGAGTTTAAACATTTAAATAAGAGAGGCGATGTGCTACTTGCTATAAAATGTTAAGGAAAAGGGTCAACGTTGACAATCCACCTTAGTTTCATTAATTTGAGAGGAATTTATTTTTAGCACAAAAAGGACATCTGAAGAGGTCTGAACGAGGAGGGCTCAATCGCAATTTGTAACACTGCACAGTTTAATCTTACAAATTATTTCTTATGAGACGGTGGTTTTCGTTTCTGACGACGTTTCTTATGGATAAACCTCTTTCCATACAGAATAAGTTCTTGTTCTGAGAACAGCTCATGTTGAACCTATCTGAGGTCTGGAGATTCTTGCAGCTGTCGCAAGCCAAATCAATATACATTGCAGGGATAGTGACTGAATGGCTTGTATTTACTTTGATACTTGTTAAGGACCTTAAAATAGAACTTGACGGAAAATACATCGTTTTTACAATGTATCAATAATTTGTCATTTTAAATTTTTATACAGCTATCATGATCTTTCAATTATATTATTTTTAGACTCTCAGTTAAAAAAAAAAAAAAAAAAAAAAAAAAAAAAAAAAAAAATTGGTCTATTAATATGCATTTTCATTGAGAGTCACCCTCACACTTTTGTTTAAGCAATACTATTTAATGCTTTGGCATTTTTCTTAAATCCTTTCTTACTTGTGTTCATGAAAGAGCTATCCACAGAAAAAAAAAAAAAAAACATTAAAAACCCATTTTGATTCTACTTTTTATTTAAAAAATATGCTAGCAATACACTGATTGAATTTTACAGCTGGTGCTTTCTATGGTCAGAGTGAAGATGCTGTGATATGTATGTCTCTGCCATGGCTTGTAATCACGTTCATTTTGACTGTTATGGATCTTTCTGCAGCAGTTATGTACACTTTTGACATTTTCCATATGACGGTAATTTCTTGTGAGAAATTAAAATAAACATAAAATTTAGTTTTTAAGGTGAAAATACTAGCCATCGATGAATATACTAATGTGTACGTACATTGAAATACATTTGAATATGATGAATTGATTGATATCAACAAACTTTAAGAAGATAGTATAAGTGTTATGTTCCCCAGCAGTTTTCAGAAATAAAAATATGAATATCTTGAAATCAACTTTTTGGTATTTAGCTGACTTTTGATGATAAGTATTTGGGTATAGCAGATACATTCGTCGGGTGCCCTTAAGTGTTCTTGTGATGACTTTTGTTCTCTCTAAAAACTTTCAGGGGTATTTCAAAGAACGGTAACAAACTCAATGAAAAATAAGTTTCAACTCAAGAATAAACTAAAACAAATTCATTGATTTATATCGATTGATCATTCATAAAATGAAAATTCACACTATACAATAAAATTACAAATGTAAAAATACATCAGAATAAATGCTTGTAATTGTGACACCCACAGCTTTTCTGATGTGCACTTAGGGAACAGATAGTTAAAATGTGAAAGATAGCACTGTACCTTATGAATATTAATTGAGAGGTTTTGACTAGGATCTGATTGCATGTTGCCTAATTTCCTCTTGCGTTTTATGTATTTTGATGATAGTAAATTAAATAATATAATGCCTTTAAACTTTTCGTCTTCTTCCTCTCCATTATCAAGAATATATGCACTCGGAAAATTTTAAGTTAAATGTTTGTAGTTTTCTACTTAAGAAATAAAACAGGAGAGGAAATTGGGCAACGTCTGATGTAGTTACACTGATTCTAATTAACTCCATCCAATTTGAATGAGGGAAAAAATAATCTGACCAAAGAAACAGTTGAAGAAACTGAATTCAGCATCTAAAAGGTATTGTGGAATTCATATGCAAGGCACTTTCTTACTCATACTTCGACTGACTTGATTTGTTGGTTTGTAAGCAGTTGGAAGCACAACAATAACTTTTTTTATGTCACATTGATGTGCTGAAAAAAATAAGAAAAAACTATGTTAAAAAAATGGATAAAAAACACAAAAATATAATGAGAAGTCTTTAAAAGCATAGAGAAAAATATTTCTCCAAAAGTAGAGGAACATTCCAATGTAAATTGATGAGTTGTTAAGTCAGAATTTGAGAAGACTCCTTCTTTATCCAGAAATAAGTTGGGGCAACCGAATCCATATCTCACACCTTTTCCATTTTTAATGACAAAAATGAATGAATTTTACCTTTTCTAAACTTTACAGGATAAGAAAGCATACCTTCAATTTATCGGCGTTGGACTGAAAAATACCACGATAATAGAAGGCCTAGAAGGAAAAACACCTCAGGAATGGCAATATGACACAATTATTCCTGGCGTAATTTTTGTGTCCATATACTTGAGGCTAGTCGTACTATGGCTGATCAATGTGTACTTATTAATCAAGGTATTCAATGAGATATGGCGGCTCAGGAGAGAAAAAAAGAAAGAGTCTGTCAAGAGGCCTCAAAATTTTGTGAGTACATGACTGCATTCAGAATTTAACAAAATTTAAATGCCAGTTTTTCTTCATAACTTTTTTTTAAAAACCATGAATTTTTCATAAACATTACTTAAAAAGAACAAAAAGGATTTTCTAACCTGCATGATTTAAGAATATTTTTACATTTCTTTAAAGTTCAAAATTTACAAGGAAAAATTACTTCCATGATTAAAATGAAGGGTCCTCAAAAAATCGAGGGTAACATCGAGCTTTGTTTCCTCATATTAGAATGGCAGCATCACTTAGTATTAGTAGAGTGAAAATTTCATCTACTTTAAAGCAGTAAATCTGTGAAATATCGTAATAAACAAAATGGATGCCGTAAATTCGATACAGAATTTTGAACAACTATTCTACATACAATCCAAAGAATCAATGTATACTACTAAAAACGTAAAGCCAAGCCAGAAAAAACGACAATATTTTACACAAATTGTAAGTTGAGAAGTGAATTTAAGACTTTATAAGTGCGCTTATTGTAAAATTGGAGCAAAATTACCTACGAAAAAACTTTCTGTCCGACTCTGCTTACAATTTACAGCAGTTCCTCACTAAATGACTTATTTTTTTCTCAGGAGATGAGCGTTATCAACAGAATTCAAGAACAGAGACCAAGTCCACAAATGCAAGACGCACCTAACAAGAATGCACAATATGTTCCTTGGATGGATTTAGTGAGTTTTAAAACCAATGTACAGCAACAATCCTTGACGCAAAGGAGAAAATCTGAGCTAATCATCAACACAAAAATTGCTGAGAACTATAATCAAGCCAAGCTCCAGCGACTGAATGAAGAGTTCCGCAAAAAATATCTACCCGTCGATTCCCAGTTGGTAAAAATTACAGATAATAATTTATCTCCTGACAGAATGCGTCGCAGACATAGCGAGGAGTCATACATCTGGCGCGAGAAAGTCCGAGATAAAGCACGGCGATTCAGTGAGCAGCAGCACCAGATCAAAGTAATTGCAGAGTTGCTAGAGCAAAGAGCAAGCGGGCCTCCGAGCAAGGCCACAAAACAGGCGGAAAATGAGAGGCGGAGAAGTAAAACTAAAGAGCCGGTCAACTGGTATGAGCCCATATGGGAAATGGAGACAGCCGACAGCCATTACACAACGATTGAGAATGATCTGTATTCTCCTGTTTTTGATTACTTGGGACAACCTACACCCCACCTTCAGCCCTTCAAATGGACCTTAGATTCCCCAACATTTAAGAGATATGAGCAGCGAATAATTTTCAACTACCCTGTTGCTTCACCTACTTCTTTACAGTAAGTTGATCCCCGAATGGCATTTTCAGCATTTCAGAGTTTACTTAGTTCAGCTTAGTTTTGACACAAGGCGTCAAATGTTGTGGAGGAAAGAAAGTACATAATAATAATTCGATTATAAGAAATAATAATTCGATGAGAAATAAGTGCCTGAGGACTATCAAAGAAAGTGTGATTTACAGCTCTGTCATGATTCTCGGACTTGTGGCTGATGGGATTTTTTTAGAATGGGGAAAGAAAATTTCCAAAGAACTTTGATAGAAATAGTTGATTAGCTTCCCTTTTAAACAAATAGAACAAAAGCGGAGACTTACAACTTTGGAACCTAAGAAATGAATTTTTCAACATCAGCCATTCACACGCATCCTTGCATGTCTAGTTTATTTTAGTGTACTTTCTCAATAAATATAGGACTCCTTTAAAAAAAAAATTTGACACCTTATTCATCAATTGAATACCAATTTTGAAGAAAAAAAATTTAAATTTAAAAAATTTAATCATTTCTATTTTGCTTTTCAGAGAAAATAACCCCCTGAGGCGAATATGGAACGAAATCCAGGTACTGAAGTACGGACCGAAAACTCAAAATAAACCACCTCCTTCACCAAAAATTGACTATGAACTATAAATTCACAATGAAGGGGTGCAACAGGAAAACTAAGTTTGAACCTTCTAAGCCCTGAACTAATTGTTGGTATTAATGAACGAGTAGGTTGAAACTTTGTCAAATAAATATTCCACTGTCATATTCTGTGGCTTCGGTAGAAAGTTGGACCCAGAAATTTTATCTTTCCGCTTTTTTCTTCAGTTTACCTGACACTATCAAACACGAGGTTTTTTTTATTGAAATCGTCACTTCAATTTTCAATAAAATGATGATAATTTATTGACAAAGAACAATTATACAAAAGTCAACGGTCAGATTGAAATAGAGATAAAAGTAAATACTACGTACAGCCGCAGCTTTCCGTATTAACTTAGCCTAAGGAGATAGGAGATATAAAGAGATGAGATAAGGCGAATGAGAGTCAATGCCGTAGCGGAAATGATAAAGGAAAAAACTATAAACTAAAAAACCTTGGTGAAGAGATTATGAGACACAAAATGTGTGTTTCTATCTGATAGCGAAGAAGAGAGAACGGATAAAAAGGACAATAAAATTCAAATTTTCAATAAAAAGTTAAAAAAGTACTCAAAAAATAGAAGAACACTTCATAGCTTTTCTTGGCCAAGGCCTGGGGTATTAGGGTGGGGCCACAGAATTGTTGAAACATCTTTTAAAGCTGGAAACTTTTTTTTTCTTCGGAAGGATCAAAAGCAGATAGTTATTCATAATACTTACTGAGTAGACAATTCAAATAATAATTTCACTGGGATCAATAGTTTTTGAAATGATTCAACCTGGAAAAAGAAGAAAATAATTGAAAAAAACGCTGAAATCGTTTCTTGAATATTGATATCAGGAAAGCAAACACAGTGATGCATCTAAGGATTTTTTTCTTGAGAGAGGGGGATGTGGCATTTCACTCCATTAAAGTCTAGAGGATAGAATGTCCTTAAAATAAAAGGGAAGTATAGGAATCTTCCCCTAGAAAAATACCCCTAGTTTTACCCTTTGTGATTGAACTTGGATTTTCATCATAATTTCAAAATCGGTTTAGGGTTGCTATTTCCCAGAAGGAAGATAACTACAATTTTTCTGGACAATTCTGAGAAGGCTTTGGAGGGGGAAAAATCTAAGGAGAATAATTTTTACCTGAATAGTTTAACTTTGCTTCGATTGTTTCCAACAGCAAGATAGCCGCTAGATGGTGAAAAATCCAACGCAAAAGGCAGTTTTATGTATGTGTCCATGGCAGGGAAGTTTGAAAACACTGTCAGCGAGGGAAAATGTACCTACAATTAGGAAGAAAAACCTTTACTTGAAAAATTGCAAAGAAATTCAATTATAGATGTCTCCTAAGTCTATCGGGGAAGCAGTGAGAAATCATTAGAATTTTGATTGCTTAGTACTTCCCAAATTCGTTTCGAGAGTTCATGGAGGGAGCAGACTAAATCCTCATGTTCAAGAACTGTAAACTCTTCATCTACAAAAAAAAAAAAAAAAAAAAAAAAAAAAAAAAAAAAAAAAAAAAAAAAAAGTTGCTTAAATCCAAATTTTTGTTCTCTGCAAGTATCTAAGAACAGAAGCTAAAAAATTGTTAAAATGCG
Source organism: Bemisia tabaci (assembly GCF_001854935.1). NCBI lineage: Eukaryota > Metazoa > Arthropoda > Insecta > Hemiptera > Aleyrodidae > Bemisia > Bemisia tabaci. The sequence goes on from NW_017566728.1 coordinate 4,025,281, forward strand.
GATGACCAACAATATTTTTGGAGCTGGAAGAGAGGCAATGGACCACTAGATAAGGTACGAATTTCAGCATTTTGATACATGTTTCTTAACTGAAATTTTACGTAAAACACGATGCACACAACGAAAATTACTGAAATTAACTCCTGACGAAGATATTTAATGATTCTTGATGCGTCAATTCAAACCACCCGCTCATGAAAAGTCAATGCTCTACATGATTCATATCGCGCGCTAAACGTTTGTCATGACATTCTCTGCGATATAAAAATCTGGCAACCTCAATCTTGACGCTTTGGCTCAGTTATAGCAAATTGCTAATAGTTTGAACAACACATGGTGGGAAATGAGCATTGCTCGATTGAGAAGCTTGCTGAAACCGTTGTAGTGGGCGATTTGACTCTTGTAGAGCTTTGAGTTTCTTGTGAGCGGGCAGTTCAAATTCCTTGAAACCAATGTGAAATAAAAACGTTAATATCTTCGTTAGGAGTTGGTTTCAGTGATTTTCGTTGTGTGGATCGTTTTCTAGGTGAAATTCTGGTTAAGAAACATGTATCAGATTGCTTAAATTCGTACCTTGTCTAGTGGTCCATTACAATTACTGTGATCCAAAAAGCTACAAATTATCACTCTAAGTACATATTGCTTGATGAGGGTTGTGATAAACCATTTTACGAGAACCAATTGAAAGACATGAACATGGGAGTCAATAACAGCCTGTAGAAAGGCAGATAGAAAACACAGGACCCTCCAGTTATTCAATAATATCAACACTTGAATTAAAATAATTTTTGTACTGAGCTCCTATCATTATCAAGGAGGGAAATTATTACGAAAAAGCAAACATAAAACCTTGACATTAACTTATTTACCACCAAAGCTGTCATAATGAAGTTTATCCTGTTGGTCTTTAAGGGCCTGGACAGTCATAATGACCGGTCTTCTGAACGGCACTAATTTATGGCATTGCTGCGCAATAAAGGATAGTGTTACAGCAACCACGATTTTCAGCCTACCAATCTTTCTTAAATTTTCCTTTTTTTCCGGGCTGACATGAAATATTCAACAGAGATGCAGAGGCAGTAAAGTTCTTAGTTCTAAGATAAGTACTTACAAGTTTAAGAGCGTTGGGTTTGTCACCAGATGCCATAGCTAGAATTTCTGATGAGGCATTGAATTTGAGAATTGTAATGCTAGTAACCAGATTCATCACAGTTTTGATAGGTGTCGGATTGTTGGAAGAAATTGGAAGCTTATAGATGTTCACTGTCCCTACACTCGAGCCTGTTGCCAACAGTTGATCATTAGGTGACATGGCTATGCTTTTCCCTTTAATACATCCTTCATCATAAAACCTGCGCACACACCGTCGGCTGGCTACATCCCATATGTACACCTCACCTTCATCTGAAGATATTCATGAAAACAAACAATAAGCTGGAGAAATTACACAAAAGAAAAAAATGTCAATCCCAGCAGACCCCTCCCCCAAAGTTCCATGTTATTGTTATTTCAAAGATGGTCTGAGCTCAAGGAGGATTAATACAGTAAAAAATACCTTTATAATGAAATACACAGTAATAATAATTTGACGATGTTTTTGCTTTGTAAAACTCTTGCAAGCAAAATTGTCTTATGATAATATCATAACTTAAATTTGTTCAAAATCAGGGTAAGGTTGGGATTTGCAAAGTATTATTTTTATTGAAATGAGAGATGGTAACTTATAATTTTGGCTATGTGATGAGATTTCAGTCAGTTTACTTTGAATGCTAGTTAAACATTTGACAGCTTAATTTTGAGGCAGTTTACCAGAGCACACACCGGGTTTCAGAGAAAAGTTAATACTTTTTCAAGAACATAAAGAAATAAGTGGTGCTGAAGTGAATCAGATGTTTTGAGTTTGAGCTACCATTGGAACCAATGCATTGTTAAAAGATACAACTGTGATCTACACTCCCCAAAAGCCGATTTGGCAATACAATAAATAAATAAAATACATTCGGAATAAAGTGTGCAAATTGCTACAAGTGCAGACCTTAGATTACCACTTACTACCTGGCGAATGGTGTCTACCTATAATTGCAAAGGGTACATATTGTATTAATTGTTGCATTTTATTCCAAGTTCGACTTCCGTATATGGCTGTTGAGGAGTATTAACTGTAAATCAGAATAAATTGAGTTTGATCCAGTACTATGAAAAAAAATGTGATCGTTGAAATTAGGACAAAAAATCACTCCCCTGGAAAATTTTCATCCGTGCACTACGGCTTCTTCTCCCATTAACTGAACACAAGCGACACATACGGCCAGGTGCTTTTTTGATACAAATTGCATTGAATGTGTATTAGACGATATGATGTTTTTATTTTTCACACAATATAATAAATAGAAATAAAAAAAAGCGGTTAGAGGACGTATTTGATTTGTGGTGAGGATTCTGTTTGAGGGTTCTGATGATAATTTAAGCCAGTCTCATATTAGAGCAGATGTACATAGGTTGTCCCAAAAGTACTGCACGTTTTTTTATTTTGGACGAACGGTAGCAGATATCAAAATGCGGTTTGTGTAGTCTTAAAGACAGAGCAATTACCGATAAAACAACAAAAATCCGAGCTCTCTAAGTCAAAAAATGACCAAGTTACAGGGTTTTGAAAATGGCTTCCAGAGGGGACCCCTACGGAAATTTTAGCCTCTTTTCTGGGGGAAAAAAAACAAAGATTTAAAGATTCAAGATCAATTGGTTTTATTAAATCAATTTTACACAATCTTACCAAGATTACTGGCATTTAATCCTCTTCACTTGACGACTGGACACTGGTTTCCTTCTCAAAATACCTTCCATCGCATGCCACACAGCGCCGCAACCGTTCTTCCCACTTCTTCAAACATGTTTTTTCTTCTTGCCTGATGTTCTTCAAGAAAGTTTCAACAGCTCTCTCTATCTCGTTGATGGAGTTCAATTTCCTGCCTCTTAAGCCCTTTTTCAGCGTAGGGAATAACCAAAAATCGCAGGATGCAAGGTCCGGGCTGATATCATGTTGCCAACTTCATTCGATCGCGATGATTTCTCTGTAGAATTTTTGATTAATCAAATCTTTGTTTTTTCCAGAAAAGAAGCTAAAAATCCTGGAGTGGTCACCTCTACAAGTCATTTTCAAAACACTGTAACTTGGTCATTTTTTGACTTAGAGAGCTTGGATTTGTCTTGTTTTATCGGTAATTGGCCGGTCTTTAAGACTACACAAACCGCATTTTGATATCTGCTACCGTTCGTCTAAAAAAAAAAACAATCAACTCTTTGTTTTTTTCCCGGAAAAGAAGCTAAAATTTCCGTAGGGGTCCCCTCTGGAAGCCATTTTCAAAACCCTGTAACTTGGTCATTTTTTGACTTAGAGAGCTCAGATTTGTGTTGTTTTATCGGCAATTGCTCTGTCTTTAAGACTGCACAAACCGCATTTTGATATCTGCTACCGTTCGTCCAAAATAAAAAAACGTGCAGTACTTTTGGGACAACCTATGTAAAAGAGCTATCATTAGGAATAAGGACAACTTACCACCATGCGAATATAATGAAGATCCTTCCGAGTTGAAGCATACAGCTCCTACATTTCCATTCATCTTCAGAGTGAAGAGAAACTCTTTGGATCTACTACTTAAAAAGTGGATATTCCCAAATTTTCCGCAAACCACAATATATTTTCCATCTGGTGACATTACAAAATTCTGAAAGGGAACACAAAAAATTCATTATATCCTCATATTTAACAGTCAAACACAAAACATTCTGCCCTCAGTATAATTCTGGATTTTGTAAAGGTCCTTTCAAAATAACCTAATGAGCCTCCATCTTGCAATATTTTTTTTCTTCTTTTTTTAAAACAATGTTAAAAATACTAAAATTCTGTAAGACCTCAAGCCTTTCATGGAATGATCTAACTTTCCAACAAATCTATTGACTAACTTTAAAACTGAAAAAAGTTACTTTGCTGAAAAGCATTCATCCTTCTAGACGTTGAGTTTGTTTGGCTTACTGACAAGAATATAACGCTGCTGGGATCTGAGGTTGCAAATAAAACAATTATTGGTTTGTAGTATAACAATGAGACAAGAAACACATTGCCTGCAAGAGTTCAAAGTCTCTTCATGATTGAATACAGTGAGCAATATTGTTATTTTTTTTTAAGATTAAATCATCGTTGAACATTCGGATCTGTGATGCAAAAATTCCAAAATGTTAAACATTTCATGCAATCCAACATTTTTGACACACTCCACAATCTACAATTTGTCCAATAGCAAAATGCTAAATTTTACTGCAAAATTTTTAGTGTCCTAGGATCGTACGCTATTTATTCTAAAAAATGAGGAAAATCGCCTTACAACCCAAGATTTTCCGCTACAAATATTTTTGCACTCCTGCAGTGATCACTCAGAAAAGTGACACCAAACCATCAATGAATATGATGAAAATGCAATTACCTTCATACTTGTCTGTTCCAATGCATGGTGCATTGGAACGTGTAGCGTTTTGCCAGAGACCATGTCATAACAATAAAAATGTCCGCCATGCTGAGATCCAACGATGAATTGTTCCCCGTCCCGAGTAAAATGGGCACATTGAATTGGAAATCTTTCAAATCTAATGGATTGTAATTTAGCATTGTCTCGGCCATCAACCTGTAGAATAAGAAAAATTGGACTTGAAAGAAAGTTAACTATTAAAAAGGTAAAAATGGCGGCCTTCTGATTTTTGTCTGACTGCATCTTCAAATATATGGATTATTCTGAAAGTACTAGGATTGATGTTCTTGGTACAGGAGTAACACTAATCAGCAATAGGATTTCCAGGATCTATCAAGTTTGTTTTGATGATTTTAAACACAGTCCAGCTTAGTAGTTTGAAACTTAATAGAATTACAGTACATAATCCTAATATATTTAACTTAAGTATTTCAAGAAATGACATTGATTCGTTTTTTGTTGAATAAGGGAGGTAAAAGGAGAGATTTTGGAGCGCCACAATCAAATACTTCGTTTGGGAATCACACAGCTGAATAAAGCGTTGAAGACGCTTTTGAGTGCCATTGCGAAAGTTACTCACTTTTTTGAAAAAAATAAAATAAAAAAATAAACAAATACCTACAAATAAAGAGTGAAGGGAGATCATGTTAAAAACAAAGAAAACGACACTTACATGAAAGATTGAAGCTATAGAACCTGCGCCAGCAACAAGAGCTACAGATGAAGATGTATGGAATTCGACAGCTTCAATATTCCTACCTTCTATGTAGTTTGAGTCTCGATTTAAATCAGTCAATTCTTTAATTGCGATCTTGCCTTTAGGTAGATGCGCACTTTTGCTACTAATCATATTTCCACACCTCTATACCACAGAAAAAAAAGGTTCAGATTAAATTTAGAGGATGGAAGAGTCAAGAGTTTAGAAAGTTCTAAAAAAACAACCGTTTGTCGCAATCTGACATTTTTATCTCATGGTCATGTTTTCCATTTGCCTCAGCAAAATCCTTCTAGAAGACTTATTTTTTGGTTTTATACAGCTCTTATGTAGGCTTAAGTTGATGAAGATTGAAGGCCTTTTTTGGTGATAAGCTCTAAATATTTACCATAAAAAGAGAAATGCTGCTACTTCAACACAGTTCAGATGAATTACAATAAAAAGTTTCTGTTCACAGTTTTAAATTTGATTGGCAACATTATTCACACTCCTCGCCATTTAACCCATTGACTTACAATGACGGCTCCCAGCCGTCATCGCAGCGCTGGGCCAGCTCTGCAATGACGGCTCAGAGCCGTCCGCTGATTGTTCGCGTTATTTCGGCAATTCTCCGGTAGATTGCGTTCTCATCAATGTTTATATGAGTAGTGTGGCCACCCTATGACTTATTGTGTACGGTAATTTCTTGTTTTGTTGCGGTATTTTCATATTACTGTGCGTTTGCTCATGAAATAACCTCAAAATTTTCTGATTTTCGCTGATCTTGCGATTTTTGCGATTTTGACAGCTATAAACCACATAAAAAAATCATTGTGTTCAAAGTTTTCACCATTTTTCTCAAACGTTGTATTGTGAATGCTTATTTTGTCAATTTTCACCCTTTGAGAAATAATTTCTGGATTATTTTGAAGTGTTCGAAGTTGCTGATTTTCGCCAAATTAAATCGTAATTCCTGGCCCGGCAGGGTCAAATTAAATCATAAGTCAATGGGTTAAAGCTTTCTAAAAGTCTCCACCGGCAAATACCAAATCTTATAGAATACGGTAAACAAGAAATAAGTGCATATTGGCACTTAGATATTTCAGAAAAACTGCAAAGCAATTCATAGTCAAGAGTTAAACTAAAATCTGAATTTTGTGTGGTATTACCCTTTTTAAATCGCTTCCTGTTTCTTCCTCATCATCGGAGTCTTTTTCTTGGTCATCTTGTTCTGAGGGCAATCTGGCCCAGCTTGGAGTTCCAACAATTGCTTCAAACTTTTTCTTCAGCATGTCATAATATGGGTCCCCACTTTTGCCTTTCATAGTGAGGCTTCTCCTAGTTGTTTTTGAAACTGCTTCAACCCTGGATGAAAAAAGAATAGTCACTGATTTTGATCTTCGATGGCATGACTGCTTACAGTCATATACTTGTTCAAGCATGTATTAGGCTTTTTGAATATCAAAACTTCACATACCTGTTTGAGCATTTATTTGATTTTTTTAATATCAAAACGTTAGCTGTGATGGTGACTAGTATATCAGTATTGTAGTCTTAAAATGTCTCCAGGTGATTGTATATTACCTGTTACAGGTTCAGATTTGGATATGGTCTAGATTTCTTACAAATTTCTGTTATTATTTTTCCCTCCCCTGTAATTTCCAAAACTGAGGAAGTAACAATGTTCATTTTAAAGAAGATACTAGCAGGAAACCCGTGCTACGCACAGGAAAACCCCACCATCAGCAATCACTGTGATTAGTGATCAGTTACTAATTGTGTTTCTGAATTATTATCTACTATTTCAAAATTGGCGAGACGCACTGGTTTGATTAAAAAGTAGAGATTAGTAGTATGCTGCTATTTTGGTCCGTTCTGCACTAAGCTCACATGATAATTATAATAAAAAAAATACCCAATCAAAAGTTGGTTATTTTCATGAAGATTTGTTACTTTTGTCAGTTCAATGTTCAATTGAAGTTAGCTGATGAGTTTCAGCCGCGAAAATTACGGGATTTAGCCAGCGGTTTCGTTTAATTCACAGCAATGGCGGGTTTGTCATCTACATCGCGGAGAAAACTTGATTTTTCCAGGGATTTTGTAAAACAAATTAGAAATTACACGACAATCACCACGGTATCACGGCAAATACGTCGTGTTCCTAGCGAATTTTTAAGATCATTACAATTGCGCGTTATTCACATCAATATCGTGGCATACACGCGAATTTCTGACTCAATTAAGACTACGTAAATGTGCGCATAAAACTCATAAACATCTGTTACTTGAGATGGGCGAAAACGTATGATTTTCCTTCAATTTTGTATGATACCACATACCCACTCCGGAGTTCAAATAGTTGCTCGCTTCAATTCTGCTTGTTAAAAGTGACGAATTGGAAGAATCCAATCTAAATTTCACGAGAACTATGGGATGTAACCATCGGTTTCCCTATATAAGATTTAATGTTTTGAAATTTAAAAAAAAAAA
>NW_017566728.1:4033482-4133804 GCF_001854935.1 Bemisia tabaci
TCGCTCCATCTCGCTCGCACTCTCTCTCGCACCCGTTGTCCTTACGGGAAAATCGACCCGCGCGGACCGCGATATCCCGCGAACCGGCGGGCGGATCGCGAAATCCTCCCTTATCCGGCGCCTCGGGGTAGAGAGGGATCCCAGTGCGGAATCTCAGGGTCACACGGCCTCCCGTTCACGAGATCCGCTGATACGTGAGTCAGTGAGTGAGTCAATCAACGTGAAGTCTGCTTTATTAGTATAGATTTGCCCTGAGATTTTGCAACATTCAAACACCAAAATGCCCATTCACATGGGGTCAATGCGGTGCCCATGATTTTTTTTGCTTCAAGAAAATGCGTCAACACTGAATGCAATTAGAGAGGTTCTACATGTACCTCAAGTTCACTCTCATTTCGACAAACAAAGCATACCAAAAATACTTACTTGACCTCATCATCTTCATCATGCCAAGCCGGTTCACGTTTCTTTGATGAAGACGTTTTCTTAGCCGCTTCTACAGGAGAGACACTCATTGGTGTTGGTTCATCATTGTCACTCAGATTAGGGGTCTCATCAAACAAGAATTTTTCAAGCCTGAAAAAGGAGCAGTAAGTAAAAATTGTGACACTGGGATTAGGTAATATACCTGCTTGGCCAACCTCAATTTGTGAGATCACCTACCCAGCAAGACATGTCTAAAAACACAGGGGTCGATAATCTTCTGTACTTTCCACATTATCCGAGATACGCAGCAGGGAAGGTTTCCACAAGTTATATTCATTCCAGAAAAAGTGTTGACACTCTTCCTTCCCTTTATTATTTCTTTTTAGGGTAAACTGTGGAAGGTTTCTACGCTACGAGCCTCTCAAGACAGCGTATGAGGAAATTAAAGTAGAATAATTTATCCATTCTATTTGAGATGGAGCACGAAGAGTATGCTGTTATACTTCATCACTAAAGTTGTTGAGAAAGGAATAGTTAGTTTGTTTGCGAGTCGTTTTGAAGACAATAACCATTGACGAGAAGTGCTAACTTTGCCTATTTTTCTTGCTAGAAACATAATCGCCAAGAGCTTTCTTATATAACTGCAAAGTAGGAAACACACCAACATCCTAACAATAGAACTTAAGGAACTGCAAGGGAGCAACATTTCTAAAGATTAGACCCAATTATTCTCGCAGAGTCTTTCAAATGTTGATTAAGTAATAAGTTTCCATGACATGAAAAAATAGTGAGTAAAGCTGATTTTATTTTACAGCATCTTATCTCGGATCATCAGACACTACATAAGTAACATCTGAACTTTTCCTGGATATCATTGCACATTTCTCTATTACTCTTGCAGCCTTTGAATGAAACAATAAGTAGCTGTAGTGCCTTGTGAAGATGCGTTCTGATAGCGAATAGGCCTCAACGGAAATTATCCGGTGAAAGCGTAATGAGTTTGGCGATCGTCCTTGAGTCCATGTTGAGGCAACGTTTTTTACCTGGTGACTGTCATGGCGATTCAACGCTCACTGCAACTTGTATGGCTGCGAGTGAATGGAGAGATGCATTTTTTATAGACAAAGGAGATTATTTTGGTGAGTTACCCTTGGAATTACCCTTTGGCCAAGTAAGGCCTGACTACTGTCATGTGACTTTGTTTACCTTCTTATTACTTAATTCTCCATTCACCGGAGGCAACAGGTGCTGAGCTGATGCAGTGAGCAAGCAACCACCATGACACTTTACTGGGTAAAAAGCGCTGTGCAACAGAGATTCAAGAACGCTTGCAACGCCCTCACCGTTGAGACCCGTTGTCTATCACAAACGCACCTGAGCGTTAAGGAGGTAAACAAAGTCATGTCACAGAAGTTGGGCTTTAGTTGGACAGCAGATAATTCACTGAGTAATTCACCAAATGTACCTTGGTTTTATATCACAAATGAACATAATTGTTCTCGGCAGTACGATTCGTTCAGTCAAGATTTCAATAACAGGGTGATGTAAATTTTTGTGCTGATTATGCATACAACATATTATACCTTTCTTCCTCTTCCTTATCAGGAATTGTATCATCATTGATAAGGTAGCGGATCTTTTTCTTCTTGGAAGTAAATGCTGGAGGAGACTTGGCATGGCGCTTCTTCTGTTTAACGGGTTCGGAGACTTTCGCCATTTTTTGCTGATTTGAGGATACACAAGTAATTGAAACGATTACGCACAAGATACTGCACTACTGGTGCTGATGAGATTATACAGAACTATGGTAAAAACAAACACAATAATTGGCAAGTATCATTATGACTGAATTTCCTTGATTCACATCTTATTCACATCCACATTCACGTCGTGTTGTTTAAAAACATAACCTAACTCTTAGCGGAGCAGGAGGAGAGGCCGGTGGCGCGGCGACGGACATTCTTGTAACTCATCACATTTCCGGCCGGCTTACAATAGTAGTACCTTATTTCCGGGGAAAAACTCACGACGAGAGGGGGGGTAAATCCCCCCGATTTACTCAGCTCGAGTTATTTTTCAAAATGAAACTTACCGAACTACTTTGCGATACGTTTTATGAGAGGCGGAAGAGAGATAGATACATCGTAAGAAAAAGCGCAATCATGCAAAATAATATCGTGAACTGAATTGGTATTCTTTTGATGCTACGCCTCGAACGACCGGGAAAAGGTACATACATACATACCGACGGTGAAACTACAAAAGTGCGTGACTCGGTCGCGGTATTTCGGTATATCTTCGCCATATTTTATTTTTTAAAAGGAGACCAAACCAACATCTTGGCTTGAAATTTTCAAGAAATGACTTTCAGTAGGTAGTTTTCCATGGAGAAAATAAAATAAAAATATGACAGCAAGTCTGCAACGCCGCAGACCGAGATACGCATTTTTGTACTTTCATCATTAATATGTAGGTACCATTATACACTTGATATAATAAAGGTTGAGATAGGCAGTGAGAAAAAGGCATATTCTGCCGTTTCTTATGTAAAAATCCCGGAGGTGCATCAAAGGCTAAGTTCTTCTGTAAAAATCCTGGTGGTGCATCAAAAGCCAAGTATTTCTTTCCTAGGACCTAGATGTGTACCTACACACTCATATTCTTATGTATGAACTTTAGAGGGTTTTTTTCTTCTCCTTTTTTTTTCGACTAAAGTATTATTATTTCATTAGACCCTCCTCTTGTTAGTTATTTATGAAACCATTACTTAAACTGTTCAAACTTTGATGGATATTATTCATCCCTCACTTATCATCATGTTCCCTCGGCATTAATTTCTTTGAAAACTTTTTTGAGGTGAGACTTTCAAGATGCCCTCATAGAAATCAACAGTAATACTTTAAAGTAGTGAATTTAGGGAACCAAGTATTTTGTACCTACGTTAGCAAATCTTTAATTATTTTTACTTTTTGCAGGGAAGACATCATAAAAGAAAAAAAAATTGGAAAAAAAAAAGGTGCAGTAAATTAAATAGGCTGTCTTAAGCCTCTGTTCAGCAGGATATCTTCTTGATTACTTAGCATAAATCAATTCCACAAAAGTCAGTGCAGTTGAGATGGATTTGAGACCTGTGTTAAATGTTTGAAAATGAAGTGGATTCATAAATAAAATAAGGTAGCATGAAAAGCTGGTAAAATTAAATCAGTGTAATAATTAACAAAATAAAATTTTATTTTGCAATAATTTTCATTGTTATGAAAATGATTACATGAGAATTTCAGGGCATGCACTACTTTTGGACAAACAAATTTAAAACTGTCAGAGAGGTAAATTGAAATACAGAAAAAATCAAAAACTTGAACCAAAAAACCTTGAGTCTACATTCCAACATCACAAAATTTTGCTTGGTTTCTGATTTTATAACTTTTTAAGCTAATTCAAAACCATAATAAATCAATATTATTTCTAAAAAACAAAAATGTTTAATTTATATTTAACTTGTAAGTATATTCCTCATAAAATTGGGAAGTAAATTTTGTTAGGTAGTTTTCTATGAAAGCGTGAAATAAGAGTGCAAATTTTGGATTTACGGACACATAGGTATACTCTTTGAGCCTGTAGTCAACGTACAAACTAAAAAAAACTGACGATGAAAGACTAGATAATTTACATGTTAATGGTTTAAGTAAATACATGTAATTCCAATTTCAATGTAGCAAATTGCCCTTGTAAGATTTTTTTAAAAGGAAACCAATCGGCAATTTTTCTTAAAATTGACTGTAATTTTCTTAACTCATTCAAAATTATTACATAACAGAATATTTTAAGGAGATATTTTGGTCAATTTTTTAACAATTTATCCTTTGAAATGGAGACGTTCATTTTTCAACTTAAATCATTGCCATACTTATGTTACACTTCAAAACTAAGCAGGTACCAAGGACAAAATTGTTGATACAAAAATGGGTCTTTGTTGCATAATCAGGAAAAAGTAAACGCTGTATTGACTAGGAATTCATTTCTCAGAGCATGGTTTCCTCGGTTTTCGTCTTCTTAGCTCTTCTTCAGGTACATCACGGTACGGGAAATTCTCTAGTTTCGTAGTCTCTGGAGTGATTTTGACTTCTGTGGGAGAAAAAAAGATGTTTCAGTTGAAGCAGCATTCAATAAAATTAGAATGTTTTCAAGTCCAATCGCATTCTGAATGATTTCTGGATTGATCTTTCATTTTCTTTGGTATTTGTGCCCGAATTTGCCAGAAAACATAGGCCTGCATTGCTAAAGCAGTTTGGAAGTGCAAATCGATTAGAAATACTGATGACTTCAAAGGAGCTACAACTCTTCTTAAAAATTCTTTGTGAACTTGTTTTTCCTTATCAAATTCAGGTCAAAGAATTAAGATCAGTTCTACAAATGAAAAATTAAAAATATGGTTACATTGAAACTCAGATTGGAATCAAGAATGCATGTCTCTAATAGGACAAACATTCCTAAGACATAGCTGATAGGGTAAATAATAGTTTACGACAAATAAGCATATTGAGGAAGAGAAGTGATCACATTAATTCATGAGGATATTTCATTTCATGCTGAGGCACTTCCAAATAGTTTAAAAACGAGAACGCAATAAACAATTGTAGACCCCCAAATGAACTAATCAGCATGTCTACAACTCTCATCAAAATTTTTGAAATGTTTGTGAACAAAATAAAACGAGCCTTTGGTTTACAAAATTAGGAGAATGAAATATGCTATTATGAATCATCTCATCTTAGCAGCATCCTTTGATACTTACAACAAATTATAATTTACCTATGTCCCTTACTTGCATGAGTAACAGAGTAGAGTTGAGCTATGAAATCATTAAACTTACCATGATGGCCAGGTCTGATTTCTTTCACTTGAACAAGACTTGTCCTAATTTCATTTTCAGCTTCTCGAGAAACCTTGATTAACTAGATACAAAATGAAACATTCAATATCAGTAATTATAATTCAAAAGACAAGAATGAGGGTGATTGTATTAGTAACAAACATGAATCTATAAAAGACAGTGTGTACATGATACAGAGAATGCCTTAATATCTCACCGTTTTTCAGTCACTCCAGGCCACCAGATAAGGTGAATCTACAGCGAGAGTAAGCAAACATTGGGACATCAAACACATTTTGCTAAAATACAGGTTTCACTTTGGTTTTTTAACAAAAAATAGGTCAACTAAGCTCAGGGACACTATTCAGCTATTTTTTTCCCCAAGGAGTCTATTTTTTAAACTCTAGCATGAAGCTAAAAGTATTCAAACGCAAAAAGTAACCATTTATTTGACTAACTGAAAGCAATATTTTGCATTCACACACCTACATGTAGCTTCATTTTAGGATTTGCAAAAATGATTCTTTTGAGGCAACAGTTGCGTCAGCAAAATTGGTTCATTATTTGAAAAATTTAAAATGAAAACAGTAATTAAGCTTATTTGATATCTCAATGAATGTTCACTTCTGGTATGAATTCGCTTTGAAGAAAAACATGATAATAAGAGCCGATTTTGCATTATTAAAGGATCAAGGATAAAAAGAGGAAATCTTCTAAGGCCTTTCTATTATGCTCTAAGGCTCTGCACTATTAAAGGATTAAGGATGAAAAGAGGAAAGTTTCTAAAGCCTTTCTATTATGCTCTAAGGCTCCAGTATGGCTTTAACAAATTATTCTTCACAGTGAGCGGCTCAGGGCTTGGATAATTTTCAAAATTTCTTACAACAAAATTACGACATTAAAAGTCTGATTTACTTACCTCTTGAGTTGCAGTTTGGCTTGTAACATGTTTGTGTTTCTTGAATTCTTCATTTATTTTTTCTCTTGCAGCTGTTGGAGCAAAGAAAAAATTAATTATACTTTGAGACCATTGAAGAAATACTACTTTTAAGTCAAATCAACGGAAAAGAACTAAACCGAAATGGGTTGAAACAAAAATGAATAATATTGTAATTGAAATTTAGTTATGGTTCATTAAAATTTTCTCATGAAAACTCTCTGCCATGGCCATCAACAATTGCTGCTCCCAGATTCATACCCCTGATTGAACAAAGGAGGCTGAATTGAGTGCTTACTCATGTTCTTTTTCCCGAATAGTCCTTTTGAAACGCAAGATGGATCAGCTATCTTCCTTTAGCGTTGAAAGTAATAAGGTGAATCAAGGTAGTTTATCTCCTATCTCACTCTGAAAAAGAGTAAATCGCTTTGGTACAGATTCTACGAAGCATGCAAATTGCAGCAGATAATTTTTTTTCCCAGAGTTTTGAATATTCGTGACTGGATATAACAGTGCATTTACAGCATAGACTAAACATAGACTAGTACAAAATATGATCATTATTTTTGAGTAATGGGTGCAACCCTAAATTTTTTTGTGCACAACTCAGGATACCTTATTTACTTATACACATCAAACTATTAGGCTTTCCTTTAATTTATGATGTTTGAATCTGAACAAACCTGTCAACATCCGGGTGTCCCCTTCAAACTTAGACATACATGCTCGGTGCAGTGATTTGAAAGCTCGTAACACCTGAAAAGAGAGGAGTACTTTCAGATACTAGTTCTTAAATTTAATGGACACGTAGTTACAAACTGCCGATTGGCTATCGCACAAGGAAGCTCACTGCAAAGGTTCTACTTTTGGTTGATGAGAGGATTTTATAATCAGTTGAGTGCTGTCAGTCTAGAAAAAGACTCCATCAAGTTTACTTGACTTTTTAAGTTATTCAATTTGATACTTTCTGAGACCTTGATTAAGATACGTTTATCCCTTCCATCTACTTAAAACTTAAGTAGGTGCATAATATCCTGACAGGCAGATGAAAAAGATAAACATAATTCAAAACAGGATCTGATCGGTTCTTGTACAAAAAGTGGTACCTCTATAAGTACAAAAGGAGAGAGGATTTTCAGTTAGACAATGTTGCTTACAGCTTGAGTTTACTATGGTGTTCCGTTTTGTCAAATTGACACAAGGTCTCGGTATTAATTTGCAACAGCAAAGGCAATGAGTAAAATCGAATAAAAGATATGGACATTGGTGATAATAGATTCAGGCTGCTGTAAATTACTTAATAATAGATAATATTTGGTTGACATTTCACAACTTATCGGTATTTCACTGATACGTAACACAAATAGTGAATAGCGAAGACTTGAATCACAAACTCAGGTATAGAAAACTTTCAGTTACCTCTTGCTTTAGAGCTGACATGATGAACTACAGAGAGAGAAATAGATTTTCCTCAAATTTGTTAAAAATTGAAGGAAAATTGCATTAGTTTCTTGTTAGTCAAGACATCTCTTTGTGATGGATCGCTCGCAAAACAAAGGTCAAATGCTCAGAAAGTTGATTTTTCATAAAAAAATTAAAGGCGAATTGAAAGAGGGGAGTGAGAGGCTACGGGCAGAAAAAAGATTAGTGATTATTTTCTAAGTCTTGGACGGAAAAAAAAAATTTCCAGACTGAACAAACCAAACTAAACACAACAGGGATGAAGTGAGGTTAGGGTTAATGCCGTTTCCTCCGAGACTATAAGCACGTTAAAAAATGATAGTTGAAAGGAAACGAGGGAGCAAGTAACAAGTAGCTCAAATAAGTACCGAACTATCACTCAAATTAAAATTTTAACATCGTAAAAAAAAGTAGCTCCACTATCTCCTTCAACTTTTAGAAAACATTGAAAATCCTTGTCGGGATTGATAACAATAATTGATAACACCGGAAATGGATTTATTTTGAGAAGTGCAGCGCTCTCTAGGAACATTAACAGAAAGTAACAGAGATGTTTATTTACATTTTTTTAGCAGCAACAAGAAGGCAACGGTGTATTTAAATTTTGTGATCTGTGCATTTCAAGATCTATTTCATGATAACCTGTTTTTCACTCGTTTTCCCCTTTTACCTTCACAAATTCACTTCGTTCAATTGAAACAGCTAAGTTATCTGGTTTTACATAATTCAAATTCTGCAACATGAGCTTTTCCAGCGAAAGCCCCAGAAATTGGACGGACATCGGTTTCCGGCTCCTGGTCAATGCTGCCTCTCACCCTCTTGAATACGCTAAAGTACTAATCCAGGTGAGCTTTAGTAATTTTGTTGAACTCATGTATATCAGAAGAATCTAACGCTAGTCTAACGGAAACAATGGCAACGTTCACATGAGCACCTTCAATGCAACTATCAATGCAAGTTACCGAGTATGGACTCAACATGCTCCGAGAAAAAGCAGTTCATAAGGACTCTTTGATTCTTATCAATACTCATCGATTCTAGTTTGATTCGGTTCCAGAGAGTGCGCAGTCAGATACCTAAGTGGGAATAAAACTGCCAAGTATTCCGGCGCACTTTTTCCCAACTTTGATACCTCTTTCTCCCTCATCTTTAATGCAACCATAAGCCCCCTTTCTAGATCTCAAAATACTACCCTTGACCTCTCTCCCCCCTCCCCACTTGGTTGCATCCCTCCGGTCACTGCAGACAGTGATGAATGCATTGTCACTTGCCTGCTACAGTGTACATTTTCTACCATTCTGAGGATTTCCTATTATAAAGTCCAGACAAGAACAAAACAACACTTAAATTTCCTACCAATCTTTCCAAAAATTTCTCATTATCGATTTCCGATGTACAGATGAAAATTTTCCTTCTAAGTTAAGAAAATTATCGATAGATGATCAGAAATTTTTAATTCTTCCACACCAAGAAAAAAAAAAAAGTCAATTGAACCACCATATTTTTCTTCACAAAAGTTGAAAATTTTGGCCCCAAGTGTTAGCCCAAACTTGTAAGCACTATCAGGTAGGAAATTTTAAGTGACACTTTTTCATGGCTATTTAAAATATGTTTTTTTATGCAGTCTGTCAATCTTTTTGTAGCTTTTTTTTGGCACCTATTTGTTTTCCATCATTAATTCCAGTTTTAATTCTGTTTTTAGCTTGGATACGAGCCTCTACCTCCATATCCCTCTAGAACTCTCTTTGGCAAACCTGCCTATGCATTGCCAAACAATTTTGCCTACCGTAAGTTATATCATAATTCTCCATGTGTCATGTGATGGAGCCCTATCAGTAACAAAAATTAGAGCTCTTATGTCCTGGAAAGGAGGAATGCTAATGAGTGTTAGATATGTCAGATGTGATGGAAAGTATTATTCGGATTGCATCATAATATGTTTGTGCTTTTAGGCGAGAACTTGAATAATTTATCAGCCAGGTTCGAAACTGCTTTGAAGTATCTGAAAGTACAAATTTCTCTCAATTGCAGGATTGTGATTTTTTTGCTCGAAAAGCAGAACTTGAAAATTGTGAAGGCTGTTTTTTTTATGGCTCTTGTTTTTTGTGCTAACATACAATTTTGGCACACATGGACCCCTGAATTTCAAGAACAGATACATATTTTACTTCTCTTGTCAAATCAACATGCTCTCCAAAAATTAAACATGATTCCTAAGAGCGCATTGCTTTGACCTTTTATCTAGTGAAATTTTGAGGCGCTGCACAAAATTTAGAAAAGTACGGGGACCTCAAACGATTTTCACCCCTGAAGTTTTCTTTTTGTAAAACTTCACAGGGTCTTTCCTTCAGAATTTTTCTGTCTGTATGTCGTAGGTGATATATGTGGGCACTTTTATGACAGGGCTTTTGATTACTTCTCTACATTATGCCTAATTTGATACTAACTCTTCTTGCAGTTGGTTATATAAAGAAGGTTGATGGATTCACTGGACTCTACCGAGGTCTCTCTGGTAAACTTTGCACCCAGGTTGTTAATATCTGTGTGTATAACTCAACCATGGATAGTCTCAATCAGAGAGAAAAGAACCAACAAAGAGACGACGTCAACATTGAAGGATATGAGTGAGTACAAAATTGAGTTTCATCTCTCCAAATTCATTGAGAAGTTGAATGCAAGGAGACCCTTATTAGAAAAATTGCTTTTTGAGATAACGACTCCTTAAGTATACCACCTTCAAAAAGGGTTGGCTGAAGGCTTATAAATATATCGATATGATATGTTTGGTGGAATACGACAGGAAAAATCATGACAAGGCAAATGAATGACAAACAGAGTTAATTGACCAATTGAACTGCATTTTGCAATTTGGAACTATAAATTCTAGCCCGGTTTAAAAACAACGTATGAGCCATTAGTTTCCCTATGCACATACGTGTTTTTTCAAATGAGCCAGAATTTATAGGTCCAAATTGCAAAATGCAGTCCAATTAGGCTAAGCATCCAGCATTGACCATAGTGGTGAGTAATTCAAACACTGCACAATGCAGCTATCTGGAAAGTCCAGAAATAGTTCTGTTTTTTTGAGGGTGGCCCAGCATTATTAAAAAGTACAAAAAGTCTTCAAAGAGATCCAGAAATATTTGCTCCATGCCATGCCTGTTTTTTAAATCAGCCGGAAAAGAATGTGATTCCTTGCCCATTGATTCTTAGTGCAGTATTTACCCTCTAAATCGCAACCATGCATCCAATTGATCCTCAGCCCACCAATGAGTTTCAACTTTCAAGGCTACATCATTTTTGTCGCAAGCCACACGTGAAATTCAAAATTTCAAAGTTTTTTTTTAAAATTTTGTCACCTGAAAATACTGGAAAAAAACCTGAATTTTTTTTGATGAGGAGACATTGAAATTTTTGGAAAAGTGCCGAAAAAGTTCTAATTTTTTCCCAGCCAGTCTGTGTAGACACCCTGATTGTCGTTTTCTGCTCTTTCCTTTGACTTGTTTTAGTTGAATTTGTTTTTTAATATTTTCCACAGGCTGAGGCTCTTTCTACGAGATCTCTCCAAAGAAGTTGTTGCAAGATCAGCAAGCGTTGTTGTTAGCCATCCTTTTTATGTCATTTCGGTTCGAATGATGGCACAATTTATTGGTAGAGAAACAAAGTACAAGTAAGTCAACTTGGCAATGTTAATTCTCATCTATTTTCAGCTTTATTACCTAGATTATAATTTACACGAGAGTCATCATCTGACTCATGCTTGAGGAGACTGAACTCCAAAGAGCATTGAAAGGTATTTCAAGGCTAATAAGTAAGCCTCACAACTACTCTGCTATTTTTTTTTCTTCTTTTTTTAATTTTATTGCTTTGAAAAGAGAATTATTCTTTGATCCATGAAATTTTAATTCACAATCTCTAATCTTTCCGTTCGGTTTTTGGACTATCTTTCCTACCTAGGGTTTTGTATTCTATAAAGAGTTCTTTCTCAAAAAGTTAATAACATTCAGTTATAATATGAATTACAAGACTGATGGCTCAATTTTGTGAAAACATGCCCATGTACATATCTTCTAACGTTTGGCAAGCAGCCTTATTTCCTTCTTATAAAATAAAGTTTCCTGAGAAAAATAAATAAATCAACTAAATACCAACTTTTTTTGTTTCCAGCTCAATATTTTCATCCATAATTGAAATTTACCGTGAAAATGGAATCCGCGGATATTTCAGTGGCCTTGTACCTAGATACCTTGAAGAAATTCTCTCATTTGTTTTAACTTGGGGTGCAACCTATCTTATTTGTCGATACAAATCTTCGGATGAGGATGATTTCAAGTACTACCTCACTACTATTGCAAGTGTAAGTAAAGTAGGTTTATAATTTCTTTCCAGAGGTATACTCTACAAGAAAATAACATAATTATTAAATCCATTCCTGTACATAATTTTTTTAAAATATTCTCTCAAATTTAAAAAGGTACAAGAATTTACACTAAAACCATTTAATTTGATACTTCGCTTTGATCCAAGTGTTGAGTCCAGTTGTTAAGGGAAGAGTGTAGGACAAACATTCTGAAATATCACACCCTGGACTAGGATTGATAAACACTTACCAGTTGGACTACCTACATTTTTCAATGAGGAACTGTATTATTTCTGACTACTTATGAAACCTACATTTGTTGTATTACCTCCTCTATGTAGAGACATTCCTTTATGAGTGAGCCAGAAATAGTAGTTTCTCATTGCCAAATGTAGTTTAGTCAAGTTTGCTAATCCCTCAATGAAAAAATTAGAAAGAACCCTCCTTTTTTGTCTATCTCAGCTATTTTTTTGGAAGTAAAAAAAATAAAAAATATTGGCTACCTCTGATCTCTCCTTTCTTATTAATCTCTTTTAAGGATTTTCTGCCTGCACCTAATTTTTTGCCAGCTTGTATTATCTCTAATTTTTTCTTCATTTTTTTGCAGTTAATAGCCAAAAGCATCACGTACCCATTTTTAGTTGTCTCCACATGCATGGCAACCACTGGTTCTGGGTGAGTTTCAATCATACTTTTTTTCTGTTAGTTCAGGTGTTCAGATTTTTAACTCTTAATTCAACGTCGGTTTGGTTTGACACTCTAGGGTGCTTTCAGTGCCAAATTCTTCATTGAATACTCCTTAATCAATAATTTAATTTCGATTATTTGTGGACTAAGGTTCCTTTTTCCGAGGATGGTGATGAATGTGTGCTGTTACCAAATTTTCGTACGATTCAGGCTTTCTAAGTCGAAAATTAAAGTTTTATTGACTCTTTGAATGTGTCAAGCTTAGCTCAAGACCAACCAACATAGGATAGTCTCTGCTCATTTTTTTCAAGATCTCCTTCCCTGCCCCACTGTAGCCCACATGTTGCAGAATTGGCCCGCTGCAAAATGATCCGAAACTCAATGCATAACATTTAAACTACCTGCGGTCAATGCGTAGTAGTAGTAGTGCCCCAAAACTTGTCTACAGTATTCTCATTGTCAATGACTGACTTGTGTCGATTGATCTTGGTTCAGCTTATAGAGGACTTGAAGTGGAGGGGTTTTTGTCTCAGCTAAATTTTACTCCCTATAGAAATTGGTTTTGTATTGATTTCTGCAACAGAAACTCAAATTTTGAAAACGTTTGAGTTCAGTCTCGAATTTTTGGCCATTTTTTGCAAACAGAAATTCAGAATTAGTTATGATAAGTATGAGTCCTCTCTTACTTCATTTGATCACATATGTGTATAGCTACTTGTATTCGTTTGAAATTTCTTATTCTGATTTACTTTTTTTCCAGGTTACGAGCAGGTTGTCCACCGTTCATGCCTCTGTACCAAAGTTCTATCGAATGTGCGCTTAACTTGTCCAAGAACGGTGATCTCAAACGAGGATCAGGTATCTTCTGGCGGTACTACTCCGGACCTCCAGTTTTCCAAACTCCCAGTGGCCCTGTTTACTTAGGGCCTCTGTAAATTTTAGCTTTATAAAATATGTGTATTAATATTAAGCTAGTCTAAAACAACACTAGCTTTTCATATTGTTGTCCTCTTTTTTAATTTTTTTATTGAATTTTTGTTCCTGTCTGTGGTATTTTCCAATCAATTTTTTTTCTATGTATTGTGTTTATTACTTTTTTTTTTATTCATCACGGATCTTTTTGTTGGAAAATTTTGAGACTTTTAGTCCGCCCTCCTCACTTTCGCATCCAGTGTGGATAAGTTCTAAAGCAGTGACGCGACCAATCAAAAGTTTAGTCAGGTATTGTTGACTCAGTCACTACATATTATGATAGATCTAATAATTACCTATGTATAATAAAAATGTTGTTTTGTAAAATTGTTTGGCAGTTTCCTGTTTTTCCTGTAATAAACACTCAAGAAGTATCTAATTAAATAAGAGATCAACTGCTTTGATATTCTGATATGTAGTAATTTCTGGAGTTAGGGTGTTCTCGATAGAAATAAAAAACAAAATCAAATAGAACAAAATACGCTTTATTTGAATAAACACAACCTGGCTAAAGCCTCATGACAAAAAAAAGCGAGACGCCAGTTGGACTAGCTTGTGCAAAAAAGTTCAATGTAATTAGTTGACAGGCCTTCTGCCAGAAAACTGGGAGTTAAATACTTCAAAAAATTTGCTAAATTGAGAAAAAGTGGACATCAAACAGTTTTGCACAGGCAGCTTTGTTTAAAAGTTATAGGACAGACTGGCACTGGGAAATTTTAAAGATCAAAATAAAATAAGCAGATGTTTATCTAAAAGTAAAGGCGATAGCACATTGGTGCATTCTTTTGAGACAGGTTTTTTATGCACAGTTATTGTTCCAAAAAGTAGTCTGATAAAAATAAACACAACTCAAACAATACAAAAAAAAAAAAAAAAAAAAAAAAACAGGGTAGAAAACCTCTTTTTGTTTTCCGAAAAATATTTCTGATGAGTAAAATGAACAACTTAGATTAGCATTGTCATTACACAAATTTCGATGTCCAAAATTTTAAAGTTAATAATAGTCAACACTGTGAAGGTTAAACATTTTGAGTTTTAGTTAGAATTGTTTCTACTGAGAACAGATCAATGAGAAAGACTTTTCACAAATGAAAAGAACCCAATTAATCTACATCGTTCGGTTTCATCCAAAATTTTGTGTGGTATACTTTGTGTTATATGACCATGGCAAGAGATATAACTACAGTTTCTTCATACAGTTACAAAGAACAGTTCATAGGATGCCAAAATTAGGATTTTCTGGGACTAATTTTTATTGATTTGATATCCAACTTCATTTCAGCACCCTTCTGTGAATTAGGTACATACTGTTTCTTTCTTTCCTCACTATTATTGATGAAAATACTACATTTTTAAAAAACTTGATCGTCTTGAGAGGTTTTGTTTGCTTTTCGGTCAACAGTAGCAATGACACAGAAAATGAGGGCGTTTTATTTGGCAAAAACCTAATTCCGACTACTTGGAAGAGTTACACGAGTTACACCTCCTCTAGCTGTATTAAGATCTGTATTCATAATTGCTGAACACTTCAGGTAATCAACTTAAGTTAAAACCAATAAAAATAATTAAAATAAAAATAACGTTTTACTATGGACTAAAAAATTCAGAGAAGAAACTTTAGGCGGGAAGCTATAGCTGAGATCCGTCTCAATACTACATGAGGGCCTGAATCAGCTTCATCCACTTTCTCAAAAAGTTGTCTTTCCACGCCTCGCGCACCCTCTGAATTTTATAAAAAAAAATCACACATGCTCAATATTTTCAATTTTATCACAATGAAAAGGCGTTCAGAAGGTACAATGGATATCAAAATTGTGTCTGCAAATAAGATAAGCTAATAATAAAATTTCACTGAACGGATATAACATTCCACGCACTTAAGTACTCAGCACTTCATTCCGCATTAAATGCTGCAGTGAAACTTTTATACTAAAAAGTAAAAATTCTGATGACTCAGTTTTGAAAAATGGAAAATTTCTTTGAATTCGGCGGGAGAAAAAATTGCACCGAGACTGAATGGTTTGACCTCTTCGTTTAGGAGGTAAACTTCTTGAATGATATTTTACAAGTTTGATTAATACAGTTAGGTCTTTATTGCACACACAGGGTGTCTACCAAAATTCTCTTTCATTTTTTCCTGACTTTTCAGGTTTTCTTGGATCATTCTGGGTCCCTCTGAATCTAAAGAGATATGATAATGATTACAGTTCAGAACAAAGCACCAGTGCAGATCAGTGAAGGCTCGAATTTACAAAGAGAAAATTCACGACAGACTCTGAGAGAGTGCTGTGCCAAAAATTTATGGAAAAAACAAAATCTTGCAAGGGAGTTGGTGACTCTCCTGGTATGCACCTTTCCTCTCTGACTTTCTCGGTTTCTAAACAGTCTGACACCTCTCTCTACTCACGAACACTCGAGACATCTTTTCTGTCACCAAAATTTGAATAAAGATAATAATATATAGCCTCAACTATGCAAGGAGGGTGATTTACCTTCTGCGTCACTGATTTCTTTTGGTAGATCCATGACGAGAGTTTGACTAAAGGCTTTAGGAACTAATATAAGCACTTAAGGTGCAACGCAACAATTTTTAGCAAAAATGGAAGCAGCAAGAGACGTATAATATTCCTTTTAGTTTTATCTCATCATAATTTTTACTTTCAAAATTCTCTGGATCAATGAATCGCAAAAATAGTTACTTCATACATATATATGAAGATGTCTTTTTAGTTTGAATGTTAAGTACAAAAAATGCGCAAGCACCTTAAAACCTCCCCATGGGTACTCTGTCAATATGTAGACTACCAATTTTATACCAGTAAAAGTACTATGTATAAAATGGGGGTGTAAACAGTAAAAAGTACAATTTTCAATTTTGTAATCTCTCTGAAAAAAGTCTTCGAAGTTTTGCATTTAATATTTAATTTTCACAATTAATATTTTCCGAAGAATCTTGGTTAAAAACTGGAGGTAGATGTGACAAACTCAATGGTAAGCGCATTGGAGCGTTATAATACAGTAATACCCTGAATATCTGGCAATTTGGGGCAGAGCCCTGCTCCAGGTGTCAAAAATGCTGAATGGTTGAAACTACTGGACATCATGAGCAGCAGAAACTCCAAAAAAAAAAAGAAAAAAAAAGCAAAAAATAGCACTGCATAACTGATATTATAATCAGTGGCCAGATGATAAAGGAATTACTGTATATAAATTATGGAAAAGGTAAAGTGAGTCTAGATAAAGAACTTCCACACACTTGCCAACTATTTGTGCACCGTGTGTGGATAAAGCTGATGCTAGTAAAGCCGATCTCTGTACGTCGTATCCATGGCTGCAACAGGTGGCCTTGCATTATTTAGGTTCATATTTGCTTGGTGGTGAGCATGAGCTCTTGCATGCCCTTGCCGACGTGGAGTTATGTACTCAAACATACTTTGAGTATGTTGAGCCAACATTTTGGAGAGATCGCACGGCATTGGGTCTGTCCAGAAAAAGTCGTGATTCAGTGCTGAATCTGAGTCGAAACGCTTACTAGGGTCAAGGATTAGTAATTTGTCTAGAAGATCACAGCCAAAAGGATCCTTGACGTAAGGTTTCAATCTGTCTTTTACCTGCAAAAAAAGATGAAGAGAGTTCATTTTGTGATACTGATTCTGAATTTTTCATGATTTTTCTGATAACTGCCACTGCTAAATCACCTTGAGCACTAAAGAACTGCTTTGTACCATGTACTGCATTCCTTTGTTCATCTCAAAAAATTTACCACAAAAACACTAATTTTCCACAAATTTTTTCTTTGAGGAAAAATCCTATTTTGAAAGAGGAGAAACATCAAGATTTGCCGTCTTCGTTTGGGCTGATTTTTTTTTTTTTTTTTACAAATTTATTGAAGCAACTNCCCCCCCCCCCCCAAATACACCACAGAAGTGAATACATTTTTAAAAAGTGTATTTTCAGATGCTGCTTTTGTTCTCGGAAAGTGGTTCTGATCAAGAGTCCCAGGATATAGCTTTTGAAATAATCTCTTTTTTATTGTGAAGCAGAGCTCAATTGAAATTACAACTTGTGAGCATTTTTTATGCCATCCCTACAGCATATGGCAAGATGATAGTATAAGTTTAGTTCTTAAAATATAAACTTACTTTTCTTTTTTGATTCTTGGCTAACTGCATTGTCTGAAACAGCGGCAAGCTTTCGACACCAGGCCAAACTTCTGGCGTTATCGAGCCGCAAAGTTGACAAATTAGAGTGAGCTGTTGTTGTTCAGAATTTCCTTGCATAATTGGCGACCGTGTCCACATTTCTGCCATGATACAACCAGCTCCCCATAAATCAACTGGTGGGCCATAGTTGCGATCACCGAGCAATAATTCTGGTGGCCGATACCACAAAGTAACCACTCGGTTTGTGTACCTTATGGAAAAAAAGAGCATTGATAGGATCAAATGATGAGAACAAAATTATGAGATACTTGGTTTAATTAATAATTCCAGAATCCAATGCTTATACTACAAACCTTCAGGATTGAAAATATTGATAAATCTTTAACAAAGTGATTATTTTTCGGAGTTAAACGAAACAAACTTGATTTCGTCATACATAACATAAATTAATGAGATTAATGACAAGACTTGAATGTAATTGAATCTTGCTTTTAGCATAAGAACTCTACATTAATTACTTGTATTGTCTACCAAATAAATGTTTGAAAAGATTGTAAGGGGCAGCATTTTTTTAGGACTATGCAACTAACTTGCTGCTTTTCAGGTACTTCATCAGACAGCATGCATTGGAAAATATGAGATAAAATCTAATGAAAAGTCTAAAGGAAAGGCTACAACTTACTTGTTCGGTGCATCTTTCTTTGCAAGACTAAAAGGTCTTGCTAATCCAAAATCAGCTAATTTTAGAATACCAGATTTAGTTATCAAAACATTCGCAGCTTTCATATCTCTGTGAAGTATCTGGCAGAAAAAAATGAAATTTATGAAACCTCCTGGGGATGAACAATTAAATCAGAGGGGGGAAAAAACAAGTTTCTACAATTGTCACAAATATCAGCAGCTAAGGCAGTAGCTAATGCACCAGTTATATTACCATTCTAACGAAAAATGTTGTATAAACATTTTAATGTTGCCAAATCTTTCTTGATGAAATGCTTGAAAACTTGTGAACTGTTTTCATCAAAATTTTTAGAGAATTTTCCTCACAATTCATTCTAGCGCCTGACAATTCTAAGGTGAAATAATCAGTTTTCGTCGAATACAATTATTTCACTTGGGAAAATTTGGTGACATATGAATGTTCATGCAAAACTTATCCTCAGCACGGCAGTCTTGCTGAAATTAATATTATAGTTTTCAAAGTTTGCACTAAATTAATTCAAGATTTTTAAGAGGAAAGAATGGAGAGGAACCATAATTTCATACTGAATAAGTTTTCACTTACTGGCTTTTCCATTTTTGGAATGAACACTAATTTTTTATTTTATAGTATTCAATTCTCATTATAATGGCGCTGGTAGACACAAAACTGTTTACCGTTTCTGAACTTACCTAGGCTTTTTGAAATAAAAACAAATTGGACAGAAATAATGGACTGCCTACAATCCTTGGGTAGTTCTAAACTAGGAAAATTTAGCACCCTTGTTTTTTGAAGCTGAAAAGAGACACTTGAGGCGCCTAATGTCAAAACCTGCAGCCTCCATTGTAGTGTGTGAAAAGTTGGCAATCATTTTTGTTAATTTTAAAAAGAGTAGGAGAGTTTTCATTGGCATACTTCCTCAAAAATTTTCTACATGTTAGTGAGAAAATCACGACAGTATTTTATGCAGGCAGTCTTATTCATAATTCCTTTTAGAAAATTAAAATAACTGCCAAATTTTTAGACACTGTAATGAAGATTACAGGTGTTGATGGGAGGCACCTTACTTCTTCTAATATCCCTTAGTTTGAAAGTGATGCACTTTAAGTAAAACAGACTATTTTATCTAATTTTTTCCCCTTTTTTAATTCCATGCATTTTTTGACACTGCCATTTAATTCGATTAATCACTCACCTAAATCAGTAGAATTAATATAATAAAATAAGGAAAAAATAAATCAAAGCACATCTTTGGATGTGAATGTTCAAAATTTAAAATTGCCTAGTCCCCGACGTAAATAGCCTAGATGCTGATCGTCGTTAAATAAAATTAACTAACTAACTAACTATTTTATCAAAACTCAAATGCATTACCTGTATCAGAGATCCAACAGAGATTTGATAAAATAACATTATGTCTTTTAAATATTTTACAACAAAATGCATGTTTTGGTTTATTCTTTCCTCATTTTATTAGTTACATAATAAAGCAAGATGTGCTTCTCGAATCAAAGAATTTATATACTTTCAAAAATTACAATTGAGAAATGATGGATGTATACAAAAAGATTCCAGTAAATGCTTACCTTGTTACTATGAATGTAATAGAGACCATCAAGCATCTGTTTCATGACTTTTTTTATCTCTCCAAGGCTGAATTTGACATTGACATTGGAAAGGAGACCAGCGAGGTCATGTTCACAAAACTCGAATATCAGGTAAAAGGTTGGACGAAAACGATTTTCAAAAGTGCCTGAAAGAGAACTGGACACATAAGAGTAGGAAATTGGGAGGGGGGGGGTCGGATCCCTAGATAAGGTACAAATTCGAGCACTCTGATATATATTTCTTGTTTGTAATTTGATCTAAAGTCTATGAAAATTTCAAGGAAAAACATTCATAACTTGTATCAAAAATAAACACTTTACTGGGGGAAATTTGGGAACTCGCAAATGTTCATACAGCGTTCTTCTTTGGCACAGCAAAGTTGGACCCATCACAAGCCCAGTGCAGCTTGTTTTGTCTTGACAATTTGCAATCCGTTCATGTTAGCAGGGCCTTGCCAGGACCTCAACAGAGCTTTTGGAATAATAACTAGACGACGGTTTGCTTGCTGCCACAACCGTATACCCATTACTTGCTTTTGTTTCCATAAATACTCTGAAAGGAGGCAGGTTGACATCACAGCCTGCACTGTACTGATGATGAATCCAACTAAACTCAATTTGCAGTTGCCTCACTGACTGATCGTAACTAGTGTTGCACTAAACAGTTTTTGGAGAGATGATTAGGTATTGTGCTTGAGATTTTTTCTCTTTGTCGTAAGATTTTCAGGTTTATACTGAATTTTGACTCATGATGGCATAATCACAATCTCTGTTTGGGTGACTTGCGAGTTGAACCAAATTCTGTTTTTATTAACTCATTAACATTAAGAATATTGTGAATGCTTACTTTCAATGAAATTAGAATTCAAAAAGTAACTAATACATATAAAAAGAAAGTACCTTTAGTTCTGCAGATTTCCAAAAGATTCACTACATTTTCATGTTTCAGAAGTTGCAGGATTCTAATTTCTCTCAAGGCAGTAAGAGGGAACTAGAAAAATGAAAAAAAACTTCAGATTTGAGAAAAGTTGTGAGCATTACGGCTTGTTACATTCAAAAGATTTTTACAATGTGAGATAAAAAGCTTTGCAAGGAAGGGTGCGCTTGTTTAGATGAAACAAATTAAGCAATGAGGCATGGTTGACTCATTGATAACACATAAAAGATGCTTTGTTTCAATCGCAGGATACTATTTTTGACAACATCGGATATTGATCTTAACATTCATACATACTTGATTTTTTCTTCAAGAAAGTTCTACCAATAAATTTTGGAGTAGATACAGAGATAAAACAAAGCACTGAAAGATAGATATTAATGATCAAGGGAATAAGATTTTTCGGTCTTCGGCTACTCATGATGCAACAACAAAAGTTGAGATATTAGCTGACTTTACAAATGTCTACAATGATTGTGACTTACGCAATGCTCTATTAAAAAAAAACATGCTTCAGCATGGCCTGAGTCGCAATCATTGCATTTTGTAAAGTCGGCTATGAGCTCAACTTTTGTTTTTGATCAAGGTAATATTAAGTACATTGACTTGTTTTCAAAAGTATAGAGGGTTTTTGAAGTTCCAGTACTTCCCTTTCACCTCCTATTACAATTAGTGAATTATCAAGATTCTGTCATATAAGTTCTACTTACTCCTTCCCTCTCATTATCCATGAGGATTTTCTTCATTGCAACAATTCTTTTTTCATCATTTCTATCTTTCGCTTTAAAGACCTCCCTAAAAACAGAGAAAAAGAACAGTTAGACTTGTTACTAAGGTAGCAAAAATTTAGATTACATAGTTGGTTTGAAAAAAATACAAAAAGGAAAAAAAATGAAAGAAAAGACAGAGACATTAGCTGAGGAATAAGTCCATAAGGCCTTAGAACAGGATTCATAGAAAACTCATGGCTTTGGTCTTACATCAGGGGTGACGGCAGCAGCGTTTTTGCCAGAAAATTAGTAGTTGGGCTTAGGAAGAAGGGTGCGCCTCCCTTTCTCAGAAAAAAATCCTCTAATGACAGCAGAACTAGGTCAGTTGTAATGCAAATGCTTATCATTATTTATGGTATGACAGCAGGCAATTCAAAAATATTGCAGCAAAATTTACAAAATGGCAAGGCAATATCTATTTCAGGGGCAAAAAACTGCTTCCGAAAATAAAAAATAATCATCATGATTTTCTTTTGTGAGCTACAACACTTGGCTACTAATATGTGCTTCATATCAAACCATCAATAAAATGGACATATTTCTGTTAAACGGAACTAAGCACCAATTTGAGTTCCTTTTGAGGATTTTGGAATCCCGGATAGGACGTTCTATCAAACGGAACTAAGCGCCATGGAAAAGCATTGCGATTATAGGACGGAACGAGCATCGCGTTCCGTAACACCCGCCAATCCAAGCCCTCCTCCTTTCCTCCCCCTATGGCGCTTTGTTCCGTTTGATAGAAATACGTCCAAGTGTAGGAATGAATTATGTATATCTCTAATGATTCAAGGCCGCCACTGTTTGCGATGCGTAAAAAAGTTATTTTCAAATACATGACACAATTGGGCAAAAAGATGCAATCCAAAAATCTAGTATTGCGTTTCAAAAAACTGATCAGAGACAGTTTCTTTCTTACATGATCGACAGCAAAAAATCTCATGATATTTTTCCTTTCGATATAATGAATAAGATGGATGAAAATACCCAATATCTTGTCCCCCTGCCCATCAGCACAGATGTTTATTATTTCCTCTTTTTTGCCATCTGATAGGGTGAATGGCCTTAAAAACACTTTTTTTGTTGAAGTTTCCATGACTGCCAGTTCTTGAGATCGTATTATTATTGAAGATTATGCCTTGGGGTTTGACGAAGCTGCCTTACGATTTTCCTGCTAGAAAAAGGGATTCCATCTGAGAAAAATGGCCCTTGACAAAATATGCAGCTCTTTACCCCTACTTACCTACCCAACAATAAATAGAAAAGAAAATTCTGACAAATTTGCGACTCACCCAAATGTTCCTTGACCTATTTTAGTGAGTTTTTCATACTTGGAGGCTTCATCACAGAATTTGAAATCGTAATTTTCAATATACTTTTGTTTTTCTTTCGCTGATAACATATGAGGAGTTTGCGGAGGAGTTGCAGAAGGAGTGAGCGAGGCAGGGAAAGGTAATGTTGGGTTTGGTGGGTTCACAGGCTGATTAGGATGATTGTATTTTTGGTGACTGTAGCTGTCATGACTGACTCTGCTTTGACTTCCACTTGGTGCAACTCTACTACCAGACTGTCCTGCGGAGGGCTTTGCTATCATTTCAAATAACTGGAAGAGAGCAATTACACAAAAATAAGTTAGCAGCAGTTTGAGATGTAACGATAAAATGATGAAAAACAGGGTTTGATATGTTTTTGGCATCTCCCTTTTACAGGAGAGAAGATTCCGTACATGGTGCTACGGAAATCAAAAATTAGATTCAAGCACAGATTGTTGCAATTATCACCTAAGGGTGTCCTTCCAGGTTATGATAAGCTTGCATAAGAGAATATTGACAATGTGAGATTCCACAAGTAGCAATCATTACCCGGGTCAAGCAAAAATAGGCATAACTACAAATCAGTACGACAGGCTATTGAATCCGAGCCTGACATATGGTACAACAATCGTTGACGTGAAGTTAGTCGATTTTCAACAGCTAACCGGAGGTTTGTCTTGAATCCTAATATTGTACATTTCATTTAACCATACAATTCGTGAGAGATATTTCATACTAAAGTATGTTGCAACCCTGTAAGGTTTCCGCAAAAAGCCTCACTTCGTACGTATACAGCTCACATGAATGAATAATTTTGAGCAAGGGAAAAGAGCAGGGGTAAAATGAAGTGTTGAACCCAAAATTATTACGGAATATTTAGATTCTAAGAGAGGAAAAAATAGCCAGGACGGAGGGGAATACAGCGTTGAAGTGAAGTTTCAACATAAAGGAACTCAATGTCTAACATTTAAGATCTACTTAAAATTTTGGTCCTGCTAGTCTAAAGCAGACAAAACATTATACTCACCTCTTTGTTCCGTTATTCGTCAGGTATAAGTTGATTCAAACTTGGACAGAAAACGTTATTATTTGGTAAATTAATTCATTTGTAAAAGCTAACCATTGTTAGATTATCACTTATCACATACTTGAGGAAATTTGAGGTTATGTTCAATGCACGTGTTTTGTTTACAAAAAGTCATTCAAGCATACCAACGTCATGGATCGAGATTTTCTTGTCACCACGTTGTGTACCAACTCAACACACATGTCTTGCAAGCGCGCCGTTCAAATTAGAGCTATTGGAGGCGGCAGGACCTAAAAAGATGCCGTTAAATATTCTAGGTGGCGGTAGCCATCCCGGCCCAATCCTAAAAAACTCCCCCAAACAATTTGACGACCAAAAAAAAAAAAAAAAAAAAAAAAAAAAAAAAAAAAATTACATATTAGATCGATTTTGTAAATTGTTGGTGCTGGGACCCCTAATAGAGTACACTCCTAATCCATCTCCGCTCTATGGAGATATCATCATAGGTGGTTCTAAACCTCCATGCGTGAGCGTGGGGGGGTACCTTTGGTGGTGATGGTGGGGGGGGGGGGGGGGGGTGCCGGGAGGAGCCCAACAATTGGAAAATGTTCTCTTTCCTTTCCGAGAATGCATTTGATGCGAGAAACAGGGACGGATTGGCGCCGAACAAGTGGCTAGGCATACCGTCCCACTTAAGTTGTTTTTTGAA
Organism: Bemisia tabaci; assembly: GCF_001854935.1. Lineage (NCBI taxonomy): Eukaryota > Metazoa > Arthropoda > Insecta > Hemiptera > Aleyrodidae > Bemisia > Bemisia tabaci. The sequence continues at coordinate 4,058,422 of NW_017566728.1, forward strand.
CTTCGAAGGAAGCAAACCATCCCAAAATCACCTTGCATACTTACATTGACCGGCAGAGCCGGTTCTAGGAGGTGGCCACATGGGCCGCGGCCCATGGCGACAAATTTTGACTCTTTTTTAAACGTAGGTATAAAAAATCGGATTCAGAAAAAAATTGCAAACGAGAAAAGGCGACAAAATCTCTCATTTCCTGAGAGTGTAATAATTTCTAATTTTGTCGTCTTCCGGCGATACAAGAGGCAGCACCTTTATTAGTCGAGTTAAGAGAGAAACCAAGCACCCAATTTGGCCTGGAACGGCGCGGCGCGGAGTGAAATGATGACGAGGACTTGAAATTGAAAGGAACAGCCCTCGGCGCGGCGGTCGGCGCGTTACACATATTAGCGCCCACAAGACTGCATGAATACTTCACGCATTGCGTCAAACACAGTGCGGCCAGCAGCGGTCGGCGGGAAACGCATGGCGCCTACAAGAGTGCATGAATACTTCACGCATTGCGCCAAATACAGTGCGGTCAGCGCGGCGCGGCAGCGGAAGTTAAAATTATTAAACCACATTTAGGTTTTTCACATTTTTTTGCAAAAAATGTGTCCGACACGAGTAAACGTGTCTTATGCAACCCGCCCCCTCCGGCACGTTCACTTGAAGGTTTTTATTAAAGTTTCAGATCGAATAGGGCGGCAAAATACAGGCAGGCGGCCCATGGGTGGCAAGTAGGTAAATCCGGCCCTGTTGACCGGCTAACCGGGATTTTTCCTCGGTGCCTCCGTTTGCTGGTCCGTTTGCAACATGAACGCAATTTCAATCATTGGCTTTCATAGTCTTCTAGGTTTGAAACTTTGTTAAAATCTACCATAAAACTGCTGTCAAGTTCTCGATCAGTTCGGCTTATATCTTTAAAAAAATTCAGAATGTATCAGACTTTATTGGGAAAATAAAATCCAAAAAATGAAGCAAATGCGGTTTTACAATAATTGATTAACTGTGAAATTATAATTTTTTAACGTTTTCTTTTAGTAGAAAATGTGTAGCAAAAATCTCAGTTCGTATAACAATCTTATGGTAAAACTCGGTAAAATTATCGTAACACGGCGATGAGCAAGAATTCTGTTAACCTAAAGGGTCTCTATCTAAGGTGCCAGGTTTTTTCAATGTGAGTGTTATAACTACTCACCCCCTCCATGGACTAGCCAGTTCCCGTTGCCCAGGCCGTGAAATGTGCAGTCAGTCCACAAACTGCAGTCAAAAGTCAGAAATTTCGCCTATAGATGGGCGGTTGTTAATTTTAAATGCCATCTATTCGCTAATCGACGAATGTCCCTGACAAAAGCTAGACTGAGTTGATTACGGCGCCTTGATACAACTATATGTGCTCCACGAATGTGCGTGTTGCTCATTCACAAATTGAAGGCGCTCCCACTTTTCTAACTTCTTCAGAAAAGCACGGGACTTGTCAGTAGTAGCACCGGAATAAGATAGTATCCATGTCGCCGGTGAAAGTCCGCAACCTCGTATAATTATTTTGGAACACCGTATTTTGCAGGAGAGCGAATAAACTGTCGATCCGCATTCCTCGCCTTTGAAAAGTACGGAGGGGAAATAATTCGTGAGTATAGTAAGGATAAGATGCTTTTTAAGTCTCTATAAGCATTTTGAATGTTGTTCCCTTCTGTCAGAAAGGATCGAAAAACCGAGGCACAAGTTCTTGTAGCTGAGGGTCAACGCGGTCCATTAATTACTTACGTCTAAAATTACCGTATCAAACCTATTTTTTTGCCAATTTTGACTGAACGAAAAGACTCAAGATAAACTTTAACAGGACTGTGTGTACTCTATTTACTGCCTTGGAAGGTTTCGTTGCGGTCCCACAGCTGGACCCTGGTAAAAATTGGCAGTAGAATCTGTGCTCCAAAATACCATAGACCTACAGCCAGCTGTAAGATTTCCAATAGTTTCTATAGCTGGCAACTCAATTTCTTATAGCCATTTATAGCCGATGGCGATTAAGCAACAGCCTGGCGATAAAGTGTATGCTAAACGTTACTAATTACGGATGCTAGGACTTAGTGAGTTTTTGGACTACCGCTCTCTTTTTGGGCCGTAGTATCTTGATTTATTTTGCGAAGAAAGCTCCGTACTTTTGAAGGATACCTGCCATTTCTAATATGTTCGAGCGCCTACAATTTCGTATGATACTGTGCAATACCTCTGGTGTGAAATAGTTGCTTCAAGCGCCGCGGTACGCTCCGGCGCGGCGGGCGGGCAGCCAGCGCTGAACGCGCATTGGCGCCTACAGACCCAACAGGGATACTTCACGCATTGCGCAATGCGTGAAGTATCCCTGTTAGGTTTGTAGGCGCCAGTGCGCCGTCGCTCCGCTTTGTGTTGACATTGTTAAAGATTACGTTGTCTTCCCTTCTGCGGAGGATGCATCTTAATTAACTTCGGTGGGGGTTGGGTTGCATCGCCAAATTTGAAGGCGAAATAGCGGCGATTTTGTTTACTTCTATACCAATCCTTAAAAAAATATGACAGCATCAATTCAATATATAAGTGCAAAAGAAACTCAAGGAACAGGGACTGTTCAAAATTTAATTTTCCAATTTTCAGAAAATTATTGAGATCATTTTCGGTTTCAGCAACAAAAGGATATGGGGGCCACCCCTCTTAACAGCTGAGTAATCAGCTGTAATAACACCGAGTTTTTTATGGCATCCGGTGATCCACATTTTTTACAACGGACGTTGTTCCATCCCCTGGTAAAAATTGGCGATAGGAGCTGCGTTTCAAAATACCGTAGGAGTTCTTATAGCCGATTGAAGAAGGCGATAGAAAATCATATAGCTGGCTGTAGAAAGTGGCAAAAATCATACATCCGGGCTACACGAAGCGATAAAAAATTATACAGCCGGGCTTTAGTTCCTATCGCCTGGCTGTTGCTTTTTAGCCATCGGCTATAAAAGGCTATAAGAAATTGTGTAGAAATTCGTGTGCTTTGTAAATCCTTAAGTTTGTACGAAATCACCTTAATATTGACAAAACGCACATTATATTTTCCTTTACTACATATTTTTTTTCATCATTTAAAATGAGAATACTCCATACAGAGTGTGCACACATTTCAAAGTCATGAGTTGAAAAACGCTGCCTCCACGAGATTAAATACGAGCATCCAAAAAGTAAGTTCACCCCTTTCATATCTCCGAAACTAAAAGGGATAAATCAAATCGGTAAAAATGGACTTCTTACTTATATCTTCAGCTCTCCATAGGTACCAAGATTTTTAAATTTGGACCACTGGTTGCCGAGATATTCGATTTTTACGTGAACAACTCCCGGCCAGTTCCGTCCACCAAACGATGCGCTGCGATTCCCGTCACGCTACCTGAATTGACTGTGTTCCCCACACATCTACGTAGGAATAACCAACTCAAATATTCTAAGATTGGCTTTAAAACAATCTTACCTTATTTTTCGACGTAATTTCCGTTCCTATAGATGCATTTTTCATAGCGTTTCTGAAGCTTCTTAATGCCGTTCTCAAAGAACACTTTTGGTTGACTCTTGAACCAGCCATTGACTGCTTCCATCACTGATCGTTCTCGAAGCGCTGGCCACCTAGGTGCTTCTTAAGTTGCGGAAAAATATGATAGTCACTCGGGGCAAGGGCTGGAGAGTATGGAGGATGAGTTGACACCTCCCACGCAAATTTGTCCAACAAATTTTGGGTCTCTTTCGCCGTGTGAGGTCTGGCATTATCGTGAAGGAATAGGGGACCACGAGACAAGATACCCGGTCGCTTGTTTCTTATTGCCAATCGCAACGAATTCAATATTCCACAATACCGTGGTGCATTGATTGTACACCCTTTCTCCAAATAATGGACGAGAAGTACTCCTTGAGAGTCCCAGAAGACAAAAGCGACGCGACAGCGCGCGGTGCATCTCATATCAGCGCGTCGTTTGGTGGACGGAACTGGCCGGGAGTTGTTCACGTAAAAATCGAATATCTCGGCAACCAGTGGTCCAAATTTAAAAATCTTGGTACCTATGGAGAGCTGAAGATATAAGTAAGAAGTCCATTTTTACCGATTTGATTTATCCCTTTTAGTTTCGGAGATATGAAAGGGGTGAACTTACTTTTTGGATGCTCGTATTTAATCTCGTGGAGGCAGCGTTTTTCAACTCATGACTTTGAAATGTGTGCACACTCTGTATGGAGTATTCTCATTTTAAATGATGAAAAAAAATATGTAGTAAAGGAAAATATAATGTGCGTTTTGTCAATATTAAGGTGATTTCGTACAAACTTAAGGATTTACAAAGCACACGAATTTCTACACAATTTCTTATAGCCTTTTATAGCCGATGGCTAAAAAGCAACAGCCAGGCGATAGGAACTAAAGCCCGGCTGTATAATTTTTTATCGCTTCGTGTAGCCCGGATGTATGATTTTTGCCACTTTCTACAGCCAGCTATATGATTTTCTATCGCCTTCTTCAATCGGCTATAAGAACTCCTACGGTATTTTGAAACGCAGCTCCTATCGCCAATTTTTACCAGGGGATGGAACAACGTCCGTTGTAAAAAATGTGGATCACCGGATGCCATAAAAAACTCGGTGTTATTACAGCTGATTACTCAGCTGTTAAGAGGGGTGGCCCCCATATCCTTTTGTTGCTGAAACCGAAAATGATCTCAATAATTTTCTGAAAATTGGAAAATTAAATTTTGAACAGTCCCTGTTCCTTGAGTTTCTTTTGCACTTATATATTGAATTGATGCTGTCATATTTTTTTAAGGATTGGTATAGAAGTAAACAAAATCGCCGCTATTTCGCCTTCAAATTTGGCGATGCAACCCAACCCCCACCGAAGTTAATTAAGATGCATCCTCCGCAGAAGGGAAGACAACGTAATCTTTAACAATGTCAAAACGAAAGCCGTTTTTTGGTCCTGAAAGGACACATCATTTAGATGACGCAAGGACAATAATGAGAGCCAACAACATGAACATTAAAATAACAAGCGTGATTATTCCTTCTATTACCATAATTTTAATAGTTTATAAAACCATAATATTAACAGTTTGTAAAAAAGCGGCGTTTAAGGAGCTGCGAAGAGTTGTTCAAGTTTTGAAAAAAAAAAAAAAAAAGCTTCAATGAGTGGAAGAGAAGAAAAATAGTCTCATAACGTCCAGATTTTATTTATTTGTATTATATTTTGAAATTGGACATACATGTTTTATTCAAGTAGTATGGGCATCTGTTGCCTGATTATGATGAAGAAACCGCTGAGAAAAATGACACGTTGCAAGTTTCACAAGTCGCATCAATCGCTTGCAAAACAATTTCTGCCCACACTACTGTGATCAATTCTTGCCACAAGTAGATTTGCCTGTTACGAAAAAGTATTTGCTACGGTATGTAGGTACATACAATTATAATAAGTTTATAATTTTAGGGGAAGGAGGGTTATTACGAGAAAAAAGTTCCATAGCACAATTGAAAGTGATGGTACAAGTACAAACTGCTTACAAGATTGCAAAATCGAATGTGGGATTTATGGCGATTATGACACGTATTTGTTTCTTAAAAAAAAAGACAAAAAGATTGGGCTATTTATCCTGAAGGATGCCAAAGCTATAGAGGAAGCGTAATTTGTCAAGAGCACTATAAAATTTTTATTGACCTAACATCATGTCGACGATTATTTTAATCGCCAGAACTGCGGCTTCTAGGTATACACTTATGAGCCCGGAGAGGAGTAATTTTACAGAGGACACTTGGAAGCGTCATACGCAAAAAAATAATAATGTGAACGTTTTCACTTGTTCAGCTACTAGCTGTCAAAGTGATTGAATACATCGTAATTCTAAAATTAGTTTTGATTACAAATTAAACACGTACATACATACATATAAGTATACAAAGGCACCAATCAAATAAATATGTATATCTAGTTTATCAAAATGAAAATTATAAAGATCACAGTATAGACAAACGGTAAAATGTGATGTTTCAATAGTATTCGTACAATTTGGATATTCTAGCGGTGGGTTAAATCTGACTCAAACAATTTAAAATTTTTACACGTGAACATTTTATTGAAAAACAATTAAAATAGCTTTCGCTTTAAAGGTAGGAATCTCTGATCTTTACAAATTTCATTAACAGCGAATATGTTTGACGATTAAGAGCGTCTCCCACTAAGATAACAGAAGCTGAATTATTTAGAGCGACCGTCACCGTATAACTATTGCAGCGTAAGGCTAAATGCATCGTCGGAATCAAGGACTTTTTTTTTGCCAATTTAGATGGTATTTTATCAGCTTCAAGTTACTCTAGAGGCATATACATATTTACAAAAACGTCAAAGCTATATACACGGAATAATAGAGGTAGGGCTCAAGACCCAACGTGATTAGGGAGCTTAAAATTAATTGTGGTATAGTGCCCCAATTAATTAGGTTACTAACCCACTGTTTCGGTACTATCCCCAAATTGAGTTGTGGTACTACCACAATTAATTGTGAACACCTACATTATTCAATAAAATGGGTTAGTACCACAATTTTAGGTGATTACCCCTACCTACCTCTTTTTTCTGTGTACCTATATCTCATTATGCGAGAAAGTTCATGGGATTAAGGACTTGTCTTTAGGGTGAAAGTGTGACAGGTAATACAATTTGGACTGCATTTTGCAATTTGGAACTATAAATTCTGGCTCTTCTGGAAAAACACTCATGTGCGAAGGGAAACTAATGGCACATACGTTGTTTTTAAACCGGACCGGACTTTATAGTTCCTAATTACAAAATGCAATCCATTTGTTCTGCTGCTTGTGCTCGGTGCTTTTAGAGGGACCTGAGAAGACATGATGACTGGTGGGTATGGTCGCGAAGAGCCCCTCCTTTACATTTTTGAAATGTTAACATGTGAAACATTTACTTTGAGGAAGTTTTTAAACAACATACCTGATTTAACTCTAGTTTGATGGATTCAGGTCGTAAAACTCCTGAAGTATATTTCAGATGAGAATGCATTATAAATGGGAAGGAATTTAAGTTGAGGGAAAAGAAGAGGAAGAGGAAAAAGAGTAAAAGGAGATAAGGAGAGAGAGAATGAGGAGGAGAAGAAGAGGAAGAAAAAAAAGAAAAAGACGAATAGTAGAAATAATAATAACAAGAGGAGGAAAAGCAGTGAGAAGAGGATGATGAAGATGAATAGGAGGTGAAGAGAGGCAGAAGAGGGGAAAAAGGAGAGGCAGAAGAAGGAGTAGGAACAAATAAAAAAGAAGAAACGGAAGAAGAGGTAGGAGAAAAGTAGGAAAATGTGAAATAGAAAGAATAATTTCCATCTCTTCTCCTTCGGCGTTCCTCTTTCCCCTCTTCGTTTTCGTCTTCCGATTTGGAAGACGGAGACTTGCGCAGCAAAAAGACCTGAGTCTCTTATTAAGATTTAATACTAAAACTAACTTAATACTAAAACGATCCGTCCGATCGTAACATCACAGATAAACGCATCGAGATGCTTAAAGTCACCGTAGAATGACAGTCGAAGAGAGACCATCGAGAGGTATAGCAGTCGTTCCGTATGGAAGGAATCAGGCGTTGGCCGAGTGTTTCCTTTCCTCGAGGGAAATTTTGATGCCACCCTCGTTTATGAGAACCAGTTCTGCGTACATTTTGAGGTCCGTCGATCGCATGGTCGTTGAAAGCTCGTACGCTTCAAGTATTTTGATCAGGATTATCTTGACGACCAGCATAGCGTACTTTTGACCTGCAAGAGAGTGAACCTGTTACTAAGATGCATTGTTTTACGCGAATTACACCTTGTACAGTGTGATTCGCGTGATCGTACGGGACTTTTGTACCATTCCAGAGGGATCCCCTTAAAATCTTAGGGTCCGAAAAGTCGTTTTCTTTGACCTATAGGTGTACACACAAAATTTTGAATCTCTGTCTCAATTTCTTCAAAAGCTACAAGCTGGTGATGCGTGGTGCTGCCAATTCGGGACTTTGTAATTACCTCGCATTAAGTACAATTGAGGCTTAGGATCAGAACAATTTTCCAATTTTTAATGTAACTGAGTTAAATATTGTATCCTCATGGAATTTTCTGCGTTCTTTTCAAATATGAACCCCGTTTGGATCAGAAGCGACCTACAAAACCAACGCTGAAATTTAATACTTCGAATTGACTTTTAGCTTCTTTCGATGTGCTCAACATCATTCGTATGCGATTTTATTATAATATTAATTATGAGCATCTCAATTCACGTGAGCCCTGTTGTCTGCACAATTTTATGCTTTTTGGGGGCAGTTGAAAATAGAGATACGCTCTTACGTAATAAGAGCGACGTTGTGCGAAATCGGCTCATTAAATTAAAGGGTAACTTGTTTTTTTGGTGGTCTATTAAATTGAAACGCAAGTAGATAACAGTCTACATAAAAGTATACAAAGTCTAGATATCGAGACTTTGAAATTAACAAATTAAAATGCTTACCGATACAATTTCGCGATCCTGCGCTGAACGGAACGTAAGAAAACGGATGTTTGTCTGCGGTGTTTTCGGACAAGAAGCGGTCTGGGTTGAATGAGGTGGGGTCAGCGTGATGCTTCGGATCCATGTGGATTGCATGGAGAATCGTCAAAATACGAGTTCCCTCGGGTAGATAGTAATCATCTGTAAGTTTGTAAAAGAAATTATTATCAACCATTAAATATATCTGCTATGCGTTGCTATGTAAAATTTTGATCTCATTATAAGCCCCCCTCTTTGTTTACACAAAGCGCTCTTATAGCTAGTGACGATGACGAATTTCGTCATAACGCCTGGATGCAATTATTCGAGCTCCAAGGATGTCCATGTAGCATATGCGCGAGGATGAAGGCGTTTTGACTCTCTAAGCACTTAACGCTTCACCCACAGCGCTAGTGTGCAGCACTGCGGAGATCAAGAAGCACAGAACGCCTTTTTAACTTGGTTTATACCACAAAACATCTTCTTGGCACAAATAGTCGATCTGCAAATGATGATCGGCACATGGCGCTATCAAAAGTAAAGCAAAAGAAAAAACTCGGTCCCTACGTCTGTACGTGCAACTAATAGTGCCTAAGAGATGTCTTTGTAATATAAACAAAGAGCTGAAGGTGCTCTATTCTTTTGGACCAGAGCAGTACAGCTCACCCTATAGCGCCGCCGCCGTGAGTGAAGCGGTGAATACTTAGAAAGTCAAAACGCCTTCATTGCCATGCGTATGCAACATGCACTGACATATATGGAGCCCGAATAGTCGCATACAAGCGTTTAAAGAAAATTCGTTTGCTTTTTGTTGTATGTCATAGGAAGTGAGGACACTTTCTTTGTTCTTCTTATACCTTAGTTTAATTCCAGCGTTGCTCACTGTATCAATAGAGTCTATTACTAAATTTTAGCGTGACATTGTCAGTTTTCCGAAATATGCTTTGATTGTTTATGTATGCATCACAACATTGTTGCTCTCCAAAAATGTGCACTGCGGCCCTTATACTCTAACTGGCCTAGGGACGACGAATGCATCGGAGTCGTTTCGTGGACAATTAAGGTAAGACCCATTTCTGGTAGAAAAAATTGACGGTAAACTCCTAAACCACGTACCTCATTTGCGGTGTTTAAAAATCTCCGCTTTTATTTTATTTTTTGAAAGTAGAACAAATCAATACCTTTTATTGACGTTTTTTCAGAATTTACTACGCACAGAGAAGAACACGGGAGTTATTGAGAATCAACGTTGAGTATTTCTCAATTTAAAATATATGACAGGAAGTCTGCAACGTCGCAAACCGAGATACGTGGTTTGGGAGTTTCACCATCGGTGTATTAAGTACAAGCGACTTACTGATTTTGAGAGGCACATTTGCTGTTCTTGCAATGAGAGGGACCGGCGTATACAATCTCATGACTTCCTTCACACAACGATCTAAGTATTCTAGCTTGTTTATGCTGCTCACTGAGAATGGGTTTTCCGTAGATGCTGATACTGCCGCGAATTCTTCCAGGATTTTCTCCTGCAAAGTGATTGAAATTGATGTTTCATTGATATAGCATTACTTCAAATACCTCAAAAGCACTTTATTTCACGATAGGCGTTATAGGTTTAGTTCCATATTCCCTCGTCAAAATCATGTTCCCTATAATGATCATAGATACGGAAGGAATCGTGATCGAAATCCATACGCATTTTTTGTTGGTCTTTTCTATTTTTGTCAGGATTCATGATAAATTTGGAAGATGTTACCGTCTTGTTATTTCTGATCTCCTAATTAGTAAAAAAAAATAGTACAAAAACCAGGAGATTAGGAATAACAAGAAGGTAACATCCTCAAAAAATCCATACGGTCTTCCATAAGGAACCGCTTTCAATATAAATAATCAGTACTGCAGAGGTAGATTATTCGAGTGAAAGAACGGTTAAGCTCTCGGCTCTCTCGGGACCATTTCTAAAATGCCTCTGGTTTTTCCTTTTACGAATTTACACAATTTTAATGTAGTTTATCTTGTAAAAAAATTGTCAGAAATGCACAAGTAGATTTTCACTGAAATTGACTCTTTTAAATGATTGTGAGATATTCTGCACCTAGTATTATTTTAACATCTTATTCAACAGTGTTTGGGCCTTACTGTCGTGTTTTTGTCTAATATTAAGTGCATATACATGCAGAATTAAACCAAACATCCTTGGTCTTTATAACTCATTATTTTTTTTGTTAATTTTTTATTTTTATTTCAAAATGCAGAGAGGAAGAAATCAGGCCCTGTCAATGCGTGAAAAATATTATATACCCTCACATTTTCTATCAAAATGATGAAACGAGGTCTATTTTATATCAGTTACAATTCTACTTTTTCGACGAGTTTAATAAAACTTGAATACTTTTTTGCGTTTTTTCACACATTTATAGATTTTCTTGATTTTATCTAGACCATATTATATTGTTAAAAATTACGAATGCCATCGAAATTTCGCTAGATTTTGAGTAGGTTGTGTGCACCTTACCTGAACAGTTTTATGCTGCGCTAAAACAAAGAGGGACCAGCTAACGACCGTTGCGACTGTATCATGTCCCTGCAAAATCAAAAATAGACATCTCTTACAACTTGTCATAATTTGGGCAGCAGCATTGAAAAATATGAAATAATCGTGAAAATTAATATAATATAACACTAGCTGAGTTCCGCCTTCGTTCTTTTGTTTTGTGACTAAAATTCCTGGAACTGAGATACATTTTTGTTTAGTACGTGTCAGTAAATTTTTTTTCAACCGATGTAAATCAATGAGATCAATACGTTGATTTAAGGTGGTGACGAATTACATTATCAATGACCTAAAAAAAAAAAAAAAAAAAAATTAAATTAATAAGTGAGATTAATTATTGTAAGAAAAATGCACTTCGCTTACCGCAAACATGAAAGTATCAACCTCTTCGCCGATATCTTCGTCGGACATGTTATTTTCCATCATGAAATCAAGAAGGGAAAGTCGGATTTTACCTGCAGAAATATAAACAGTATTTATTTATAATGATAAAATATAATTCATTTAATTAATTCATACTGTGCATGCAGGGCCGGATTTACCTACTTGCCGCCCATGGGCCGCCTGTATTTTGCCGCCCCCTTCTCATTCGTTTTGAAACATCAATAAAAGCCATCTAATGAACGTGTCAGCGGGGGAATGGTGCATAAGACGCGTTTACTCGTGTTGAATACATTTTTTGGGAAAGCCCTGGCAACACTACTAGCAAAAGTTCACGGAACTTTGCGCGAAAGTTAAGTTTCGTAAATCTATCTCTGTGTGGACAAGGCCTTCCATTCATAAAAAACGAACAAAAAAATTATGAAAGAACAAACATGAATGTGGATTAATGATTTTAACTTCCACCGCCGCGCCGCGCAGACCGCACCGTGTTTGGCGCAATGCGTGAAGTACTCACGCAGTCTTGTAGGCGCTATGCGTTTCACGCTGATCGCACTGTTTACTGCCGCAATGCGTGAAGTATTCATGCATTCCTGTAGGCGCTATCCGTTTCACGCTGACCGCAATGACCGCACAGTGTTTGATGCAATGCGTGAAGTATTCGTGCAGTCTTGTAGGCGCTAATATTTGTTAAATGCCAATCGCCACGCCGAGGGTTTCTCCTTTTCATCTTAAGTGCTCTTCATCATTTCTCTCTAAGTCGCGCTGTTCCAGGCCAAATTGCGTGTTTGGTTTCTCTCTTAACTCGACTAATTGAAGGTGCTGTCTCTTGTATCACTGAAAGACGACAAAATTAGAAATTACTTTACTCTCAGGAAATGAGAGATTTTGTCGCCTTTTCTCGTTAGTAATTTTTGTTTCTAAATCCGATTTTTTTTTATACCTATACTTTAAAAAATTGCAAATTTTTGCCGCCCCGTATTGATTTGCCGCCATGGGCCGCGGCCCATGTGGCCACCCCCTTAATCCGGCCCCGTGTGCATGCACTAAAATGTATGAGATACTTCTCGTCCTAAACGAAAAAAGCTGGTCGCTTACTCATGTGTGATACATGTGATCGGTCTTTTAATTTCAGGCGCTGTTTTCATGTTCCCATCTGCCCATGCCCTTTCAAATCGTGCTTAAATTCAAACCATGCAGTTCATAAGGTAATTTTCACGGCACTTTTTAAACACTGTACTTTGGTTTTTCCGATTTTATTTTTTAGAGGCAGTCTGATTTTCTTTAGAGTTTTAATTCAATATTGAGCAAGTTAGTTTAAAATTCCATCTCCATCATTGTTGAATGACAAGGGTATACTCACTTTTAAAAAAAAAAGGAGGAGGGGAATATGATAGGAGTTTTTCTTTGGCATTTTTTTCTGACGAAACCTATCCATGGTCGGTATTAAATTTAAAATCACATAGTTCAAGTACACGTACCCTGCTCCTTCGGATTTGACTCTTGTTTCGATGATTCTCTTGTTTCTCTTCTTCCTTTCACGATCTGCAAAATAAGTTCAGGATTAAAACGAATTTAAAGGGAGCCACCTAGTAGAGCTCTCGCGAACTCTCATGTAACCGGAAAAGTAAAAAGCAAAGTTCGGGGAGTTAACACTATTTTCCGCCTTATGATGATTAATTCGCAGCACTTATTGAGAATTTCATTGGCCTACACTGATAAAAATATTTGTGGTCTTGTTTTATTTTTGGTTCATGTGGGAAGCGAAACACAAATCAAGCCAAATTTTGTGTTGATTTTGGTACAGTTTGCGGTGTGAAAATAGCTCAGAGCAGAACAATAGAGAGACTGAGAAACCCCTGAGTCAACCGAAGGTCTGGATTATTTTGCGTTTTACTTCCCATATCCACACAAAATGCTGGTTACTTTTTCTTACTGTGTAGTATGACTTATGAATAAAGGATCAAGCAGTTTGAAAAACAAGTTTGTTAAATTCGGTCTCGTTTTCGAAACAGTTTGTCCAATACTTTGGTCATCAGTCATCATTTGATGACTCTGAGGATCAACTTCCGAAAGTAACTTTTTTACACTTTACAGAACATAAGCCGTGGTCAGATCAATAATATTTTCGTTAACATTTCAAGGTTACACAGTCAGTGCAAACATAAAATGACTTTATTTCAGTCTATTTCCGTCAAAGGTTTGGTTGTCACATCATTTCCGATTGACTGTGTGACCTTGAGGTACTGATGGAAAGATCGATGTGCGACTAAAGCTAGAGCTGTATAGGGTTTTCATAACACAATTAAAACAACCAAGAATTTTGAAATGACGATTTGATTATTTCTAGTGTCTGGGGAGAGGCAGACGAGTTATATTTTACTGAAAAATTTGACGCGGAGAACGGACAAACTATGGTAGGGGAAAAGTTGAATAGACCCATTTTATTCTAAAAGCGACAAAAAGCCGCCTCTCACCAGAAACTCTTACATGTTGTAGTCAAAATATACTCATACGCACCGTGTCTCGCAGCTGGTGGACCACATTACATGCTTCATCTTCTTGTTTGGCATATGATGTAAGGTTGTATATTGAGTCAACTTTTAGCCATGGCGTCATGAATCTTTTTTGACTGATGGCGGACAATCTGTAATTTGAAACATCAAAATTAAAATGAATGAAATACGTGCATGGTTATTTTTAGCATTCGTTTTTCGCTGGCGAAATAGTAATTGTTATTTTTTCAAGCGATCTCTTTCATAGAGAAAATAATGGCGTGGACGTAGCGGACTACTTCAAAATACCCTGATGTACAGCACAACTCAGTGCAACGATTAATCGAACTGAGTTGTATGAGAAGCTCATAAATAAATCAAACGTAGGCACGGCTACAATTAAAGGTCCCTCATTTCTATATTTAAGTGGGTTTGCTTCAGGCACTGCTCAGTGGTGATTTTGTGCGATATTTCTTTTATAGTCGGAAAAAGTTTATCTCGCCACAAATACATTTGAATAAAGTAGGTATTGATGTCTTTTTGATTCGCAGTTTATACTCAGATATAATTTCGAATATCTTTATCGATATAATGCGAAACCACGTTTCTCCGTTTGCGAGGTTACAGACTTTTTGTCATACTTTATTTTTCCTTTGGAAAACTAGTTGATATAATTTTGTGAAAACTTCCTTATTTTTATTCTTGGTTACCAGAATATTCTGTACAGTTTTCATAATGTAAAGCTTGCTTCTTCCTCTTCGAATAAACAAAATAGGAGCGGACATTTTGAAATATCGCAATGGAGATACGTGCTTTTGTACTTTTGCCATCGCTATATCATTATGGACTTTTAGTACACTCTTAAACTATTCTATTTTCTTAGGGGCCACCTTGAATATCTAATGATTTATATTCGAACGTCCTCTACCAAAATTAAAGTTCATACATCAACCGCGTAGAAATTTTGAAGATAAACAAGAATACGTACGTATTGATAGCTTTAATGAAGTCACAGCGTGCGTTGAGCTGAGCATTCAGGTGATACCCCATGGCCGTCTCTGAAATAGGTAAACAACATTTTTCATCACCCCTCAGGTTATTAAGACGAGTAAGGAACATTGTTATTAGCACAACAATTGTTTTAAATGTCTGTGAATAAATACTCTTCTCTTTTTGGGAGAGATGCTCTACGCTTCAGCCCTTAAAAAGGGCGTTTGAAAAATGGATTGGACTAAATATGAGAAATTAAAGATAAATTACTTAATGACGTTTTATATTATGCGAAAGTAATCATTAATTTTAACTAGTATATCGATGGCCAAAGTGTGAAATCACTTATTTTGTATTTTCAAAAAATGTCTGTTCCTATTTTATTTTTTCAAACAGGTCAATTTTTGAGCTTGAAAATAGAAGATATTTTGCTTGCCGGAGGAAAAATCAAGGAAGTTTTCGAGAAAATACGTAGACTAGTTTTTCAATTAAAAATAATGCATCACTGGAAGTCTGCAACATCGCCGGAAGAGAGGCATGGTTTCCCACTCTTGTCATCGATATTACTCAGATCGAGATCTATTATTGTGATAAGGAAAAATATACAACTGTTGTAATTGAATAAGATATTATAAAAGTTTACAGAGTAAATATTCAAGCAGTGCGTATCATATGTTATAACATCATATCGTTACGTAACATACAATAATAGTATTAAAAAGTCGAAAAATAACTCTGGAGACTTAGAGTAGCGTATTCAAAATAATGCCACATCCAAAAACTGCCCATTTATCACGAAACCAACTGAGTTTAATGTATTTTACAACTGGACGTACAAACGGAACTACGCGCATTATGACGTGAGTCCTGTTACGCATGTATTCTTATGGGTCTCAGGGCTCATGTCTTAATGCACAGAGTTCCGTTTGACAGAAATACATCCAACTGATGAGTTTTCTTTCCAAAGATGTAACCGACCTGCGATGATGTCAACGGCAACGAGCTTAATGTACTCAGTGACGTCAAATTCCTCTTTGTCCACCTCTTTTCTAAGCAGTTGCACGAGCACATCACTGCATGAACTTGCCGGTTGAATGAACGACTCCAGTAGTTTAAAGTGAAACGATGGAGTGAGCAGTTTTCGCCGCTGATGCCACTTCTCGCCTAAAAGAAAGTTGAAAAATTAAAAAACTGAAAACACGATTCAGAGAAATCAGCGACCTTAATGGAGAATTTGCAGGTGTCTGAAATTTGACGAATTCCGTGTTTGAACGGACGTTACCAAGTAAGCTGAACACAAGGATACCCTTGATTCATAAATTGAACAATTATTTGGGGACACATGACAAAATAACCGAATCTGCTAAAATGCATGCGTTTAAATGGGAAATGCCGCCATATGACGTCACTAGGCGGCACATTTTCTCATTTTTAAATATATTTTTACGCTATTTCCCGTAGCCAAACAAAATTATAAAAAATACTGTGAAATCAGCTCTTTAAGCACTTTCAGATGAAGCAATAAAAAATTTGCGTGCAAATTCTCCATTGGATCGCATTTAGCAAAAAGAAACCAGCGTGATTACAGTGTTTTCAATATCGTAGAAAAAATTATTTTTTTTTTTTTCAAAAAAATAATGAATATGTGTACAACATTAAAATTCATACAATTATTTCCCTTCAAAATCAGCAATTTTTGTGGTGGGATGCAAAAACTATTTGCTATTTTGGGAGATTTTTTAGAAAATTATGAAGAGGCTACATTTAAACAACACTGTAAATGCGTCGGTTTGTTTTTGCTAAATGCGATCTAATTGCAGCCTTATCACTTGAATACATACATAAAAACTTATTTCAAATCATGTTGGTAGAAGGACGTATAATGAAAAGAATTTTGAAATCTCTCATTCGTGGGAGGTGTTTAAATCTACCTGGTATTTTTTCCTAGCCCAGCGTTAAAGTCACTCAGGTGTACTCCTGCTATTTCCGATCCCACATTTTCTATTATTCATAAAAACTCTGTCAGTAAGTTTTATCTAGTCGTGCAATCGTAGTAGTGTAATATTGTAGTGAAACTCTCAAGAGGCTCGCCTGCTTGCAAAATAATCGGCAGAAAAATAATACGGCAAACGCAGGATAAGCAAAGGAAAAATACACCATTTTTGACTTAATAACACAATACTCAGACAGTGCTCCATCTCTAAGCTGCATGAAGCTTTATCTTACTTTGTACATCGAGAAAGATGAAACCCAATGCACTGTGAAAGAAAAAATGAGGTTTCATTTTTCAGACGAGGGTAATGTGACCTTGACAAGGCGTGACCGAAGAGGGTAACAGGTACACACGAATATAAATTCGCGGATAAGTCGATGAGCAGTCTGCAGTCTCGGGAATGGAAACTGCATTAGCATTATGCGCTGGTTTCACGCAAATCTTTGGAGCAAACAGTTTCTTTCAAACGATTAATCGGATGGCTTTAACCAGAGTCGGCCGAACTACATCAGATGTTGCCTAATATTATCTGATACTGATACTCAATTTTTGAAAAGAAAACTAGGCAACACTGGAACTCGGAAATTTGTTTCGTATATTCTTTATGAAGGTAAATTCACAGCGAGGCTAAATGTGTTAAGTCGTTTAGTTATCAATTTAAAAAAAGACACGAGGAATAATTAGAGGACATAAAATGCAGTTAGGCTGATTTCGGTGAAATTAGTCCAAGTATTAAAACTCGTTTAATACTTCTTGCCAAAAAATCTTTTCACATTGCTCCTGCGTTGCAGCTTTCATGCAGTTCTGCAAGAAAAAAGCTCGAATAACGAAGAGCTCTATAGGAGAGTCATTTTCCGTTGCCAGTTTTCTGGGAGTGGTTTTAACAGCAGGAACCGTACTGGAAAAATCCCACACTGGAAAACTCGCCCCTTCATGACAGACGCAGAGAAAGATTCGCGTAGAAAAATTTTTTAGCAAAAAGTATTATTCAAAGTTCCTCTATTTTAGTAACCTTTGGAGGGAAACAAACTGCGCCGGAGATCGCGTGAAATTAGCGGCATAATGCTTAATGGCTGACTATCTTTCCGCACAAAGTACATTAGTGGTAATTTTTCCGATTATCGTTGCCGCACAAAATCATATTCGTGCAGATAATTTTCTGTAGTATGCGGCAACGTCGAGAAAAATATGGGGCATATTTAAGATAAATAAGTGAACAAAGATTGAAAAAAATTATTGATGTTTCCAGATGTTTGAGATCTGATTTGTGCGAAAATGATTTTGTGCGGCGACGATAATCGGAAAAATTACCACAAATGTACTCTGTGCGGTAAAGATATTCTGCCATGCTAATTAAGTCCCCATTTTCAGTAGATGCAGCTTGCGCATCGACTTGGTCGCGCAAACAAAACAGGGAAAACGACGGCTTGGAAGAATAATTTGGCCTGCATGTGGGAATGGTGAAGCCGGAAAAGCACATGAATCCTTCCGCCTTCTCCCTGCATAAGTTTATTTATGGAATCGATTTATCCAGTCGGATCGAACCAGCGCCGAGAGTCTTTGGAGTTGCAACCTTCACCGAGGACAGCTTTTTGCAACAGAGAGTGATGCATCGCGCGAAACGAGGAGTGCCCGCGGCCGGAGAGCTTCGCAGTCTCCTCGGGTCGATAACTTCTTCTCACAGTGAGCCACGCTAATGCACGCCTCTTGCATACGATTTGCAGACAAGGTTGCAAAATAGATCGGTTGAATATTTTCCACACTGAAAAAATTGGTATGCTGTTTTAGCACCTAGGATGTCAAAAGAGTGTCTAGTGATCCTAATATGCTACCTTGATTGCCCACGCAGTTGAATTTGCATTCATAGGATGCAAAGTTAACTGCGAGGGCAGTAAAGGCAGCATCTTGGGATCCCCAGACACATTTTTGACATCCTAGTTGCTAAAACAGCATATTATTTTTTTCAGTGCAGGCAGGAGAAAGAGCTGTTGTTTCTGAGAGAGGATGAATGGATCGTATTCGATATGCCTAGGCAAATAGTCAAATATTCTTACTTAGATTGAAATTTGAGTTTTTACCCTAATTTTAGACGTAATAATTCGTTGCTACTGTTAGAAAGAATTCTCTATAAAAATATGCAGCATACAATAGCATTTTAAACGATTTTAAGATCCTGAATGCACATTTATCATGAAATTTTCAGCACGTCATAAAACATAGAATAATTATAATTTTAACATTTAAAATTACTAAAGGCTTATGGAAGGGAGGAACAAGGAGAGTCCACGGATTTGAGGAGTTATTCTTTCCAAAATATTGAAAACCCGTGCCATAAATTTACAGAATTCCGTAAGCTGTCAAAATTTGACTACTGGCCTGGGCATTTGGTAAAACAGCAATTCTTTAAAACTGTCATGATTTTTCTTCTCTGTGCGGAGAAAATTCTGCAAAAACTTCAAGGAATGATGTCAATCTGTTCTCCTTTAAACAAATAATATAGAAGCGGAGATTTTTAGACACCGCAAACGAGATATGTGATTGCGGACTTACGCCGTCGATATATATACATTTTATTTTGCAGCTGCGTGTGAATCTACTTTACGTCAAATGAGTCTACAACTGAGAGAACTTCTTGAAAAAAAGGAGAATGGACCACTAGATAAGGTACGAATTTCAGCATTCTGATACATGTTTCTTAACCAAAATTGTACGTAAAACACGATGCACACAACGAAAATTACCGAAATTAACTCCTTACGAAGATATTTAATGATTCTTAATGCGTGAATTCAAACCACCCGTTCATGAAAACTCAATGGTCTACGTGATTCACATCGCGCGCTAAACGTTATCATGACAGTCTCTGCGATATAAAAATCTGGCAACCTCAATCTTGACGCTTTGGCTCAGTTATAGCAAATTGCTAATAGTTTGAACAACACATGATGGGAAATGAACATTGCTCGATTGAGAAGCTTGCTGAAACCGTTGTAGTGGGCGATTTGACTCACGTAGAGTTTTGAGTTTCTTGTGAGCGGGCAGTTCAAATTCCTCGTAACCAATGTGAAATAAAAACGTTAATATCTTCGTTAGGAGTTGGTTTCCGTAATTTTCGTTGTGTGAATCGTTTTCTACGTGAAATTCTGGTTAAGAAACATGTATCAGATTGCTTAAATTCGTACCTTGTCTAGTGGTCCATTGTGTGTTTGTAAGACCGATGGAAATTTTTCTTTAATCTTACGATGATTTTCGTGGCAATCATGAAACGGTTCAATTTTATTAACCACTAATGCAAAGAGAGAAAAACCGATGCAGTAGAGTTAAAGTTTTGACGGATGCTGCACATGCTTATCGACAAGACTCGTTCAAGAAGCTTCTTCTTTTCTTCGATTACGTTTTCGCAACATAGAGCTACATTGCCCTCGTAAAAACATGCCAGCTGTAGATTAATTTAGATGCATTTGCGAACCTACCCGCTCCATTAATCTGAGCGTGCAAGTGAGGGAAATGTCAGGGCGGGGGGTGGGACTGTCAAATCAGCTATTAATATTTCTGCTCGCAACTCGGAACACCCCGCGGCCTCTCCCTACTTAATGTTGTTCTGCTGTTTCGTTCAACAGAATTTTCTCGGTGACCGGGGTTGCAGTTATTGATAGATATCAGAATTTTGACGGGTAAATACATATTTTCAGTCGAAATATTTCAATGTCTCAAATTCCCATTTTATTTTTAAAAGGACTGAACCGACACCATGGCTTGAAATTTTCACAAAATATTTTTCACATAGAAAAGAAAAATTCCAATGTTTTCACGAAACGATGTTCAGTATTTTCCCATGTGGAAAATATAGTAGCATTTTTATCGAGGGACTTTAGCAATAATGAAGTGCCAGGGCGCTTTGTTGGAGGGTTTTTATGTAACGAAGGGGCTAAAGCAAGGGTGTTGCCTCTCCCCCACCTTGTTTATAATATAATTAGAACATGTACTGCGTGAATGGAAGAAACAAGAAAAATGGTGGGTTCATTTCAGAGACCACAATCCTATCTCCTCTTAAGTGTAAATGTCATCTATTTGTCATATTTGTAATGTTTTATGTCAAATTCGCTTAATGGTGTGACTAATGAGTTGATGGTAACGCTACTCTGCTGAGCAAAAATTAACTCAAGTAGAGACACCATGGGGATCTGCACAGGTTACTAAGCTGGATGGAACGCCTGAAGCGACTATGAATGCAACTATTCCTGCCTCAGTGCTGTCCGTGCTGCGTCCGATAAAGTGAAGGCACTTGAACATGGCCTGCAGCCTGCAGTCGCTCATCATTAGTTCAATATCAGGTGGGGCTTGTGATAGGTATGCCAAAACCGACCTGCTCGAATGGTATGGAACCTGATGTGTCCTCTTTGATCTAAATTGCTCAAATTTTGATCAGAATGGATTGCCACCATTCATCATTTCCACGGAACATTTCTGCCAAGTTTTCATTTTAAAATAAAGCAAAGAAATGATTTTAAAACTGATGACTCCCGGCACTTTGATTGGTTCGGGAATTTGATCATGCATCGAGACCTGATGTCATCATTAGTCATGATGTCATGTTCAACAAGTTGCTCATCAATCATCATTCGGCGAACAGTAGCGTTAACCTCCGGACATAACTTTCACCTCACTCGATGACACAGCGGTTGGGGGGTCTCTATAATATATTATCTCTCGACCGGGGCTTATTGACTCGCGTGGATATTCGATAATTTCGGGTGGGGAACGCAACAGAGCAAGTCTATTTGCAGTCGTCGGTAATTGCACTGGCGAGGTCGTTGCGGTGTCTGGCCAAAACTGCAGGCGCGTGCGTCGCTCGCTCTTTGTCTGCAGCGAGATGGGGAGACAACTGGTCGTGGAAGTGGGAGGACGGGGGACTGTCTCGTCTGGCGTGCATCTGTATGTACTTGCACTTGAGCGAAGGTGAAGGCCGCCAATTTTTGACCGCTCAACGCCAGCGCAATCGAAATATTCATCTCCCGGCACCCTACCCGACCCAAGACTCTCAGATGGATACAAAAGACTCAGAATGATGCCCTGCTGATTCAAGCGGTGCCCCAATGATACGACTGATTATGAATAGACTCATGGAGGACCGTATCCATAGTTGCTTTTTAAATAGATCCTTTCCTTGGGGAGGTATCGAGAACGGGTCAACGGCACCCATTTTTTTAAAATTAATTTTCATTTTTTTACCTAACAATTTTAGTACATAAAGAAGTTTAATTTAGCACATGGTACATGGAGAAAAAAACTTCGTGCGTGGAACCCGAAGTTTAGGTCATATGGATCTCTGAAGTTTTCGGATTGAGCATCTGAACACTTTAGGTTCACCTGCTGAGGTTTGGATCACACATCTGAAACTTCAGTTCTTATCTGAAGTACTTCGGTTTTCACATTCGAAAAACTTCGGTTCTCAACTTCAGATGTAAGAACTGAAGTTTCAGATGTGTGATCCAAACCTTGACAGTTAGACCTAAAGTGTTCAAATGCTCAATCCGAAAACTTTAGAGATCCATATGACCTAAACTTCGGGTCCCACGCACGAGGGTTTTTTCTCCGTGTACAAGAAAAATATGGTTTTGTAAATACAAATTCAAATTTAACCCTCTATGGCATAGCGTTATGAATTGTAACAACGTATTTTTGGGGTTTTTAAAATTTGAATCTTTACTATGTGCCATGATTTTGCAAAATTTCATTTGTTTTTCCTTTTTTTGACAAATGTATTCCCTCAACTTCAAAATATTGAAAGGTACTGTATTTCTTTTATGCAAGCTACAAAATAGATTAGGATTCCTTCCTCCTAGAATGTAAGATTCAAAACTATTTCATGAACAGATAAAATATTTTAGTTGTCAATTACTTCATTTCAAAAAGGCTAAGCGAGGACATGTTTTGAAAGTACGGAGTGAACTTAGACCTAAGAATTTTTCATTTTGAAACCTGAATGGCAAAGAAACCCCGTTTTGAAAATTCCAAAAATGGGACCCGTCTGAAACAGTATTTTTGGCGGGCGCTGGTGGGAAACGGCGTTTGCTGATCGGCTGAACTCAAATTCAGGCATCGCCTTGCTACATCAACTCGACTGTCGGCTTTTGCGATTGATTCGATTTAGATGAGCTGTGTCTCCACCGAGAATTTATTTTTCGAATTTATTAATGGACTTTTCGGGTTCCTTTGCAAAACTTTACGTGCGAAAGACCATACTACGACCATGGAAAAATTCCTTGCCAGTGACCCATTTACATTTTGATTATCAAGAGAGGTCTAGGGAGGCTTTTAACTAAACGCCATGAAAGGGAAAAAGTTAACGCGGAACTCGGAAAAAATTCATTAGTTTACATACATAAGGGCCGCTTTCATAAAGCTCTCTGGTGTTGTGCGCTATCTAACCGTCCCTCACGGCTCTTCTGATGATTGACACTCCCACATTGCATCCGCCCACAAGTCGCCTTCTTTTCAGTAGGCGTCCCTTCCGTTTCCTCCCGAGAGGATCCCAATTTAGAATTTATTTTAAAAAACAATTCATCGCTTTAACTTTTGGAATATACTTTTTTAAGGGATCCCAATACTTTGCCACTGCAAAAAGTAAAAAAATATCTAAGGGAAAATTTTGAAAATTTTGACACTTTTAAGGTGGGTTGGTACTCACCTTCAAGTTCGCCAAACTCATGGAATCTTCCCATAATTTCCTTAAACTTTCCCTAATCTCAATGTAAACAATCTAGAGGCCTCCCGTAGAAAGTAACTGATTAAAGAGCGACAATATATTCGACTTGTAATGATTAAAGAGGTTAGATACATTTCATCGAGTCAGACAGCGGGGCCCTCAAGGTGGAGACTCTAATTCTAGGGTGCAGCGAAAAAAATATCGTTTTTCAGTTTTCAATAAAAAACGCTCTCTAATGTCAAGAACATTAAGCTCAATTCGCAAACTGTAATGATGCCATTAGCGTTTGAGATGAATCGTCTCTACAGCTGGCAGTAGAGCCGGCAAAATTTATTTGTGTTTTTCTCTGCTTCACCATTTAGCGCTCTCTTACTTTGGAAATGTACTCACATATGAAACATTAATTTTTTGAATATCCCACCTCAATGGCCCTGACTCTGCCACACGTAACAGTTAGCAAAAGTTTTATTTCTTCTGCAAAAATGACGGAAATTCAAGCATATACCAACAAATTAACCACTAATTATGAGAAATATACTACTACTATCATTTACTTATTAAGTACCTTTACTGGTGACGAGTCCTGTTCCCAGCCACTTCTCCAGCAGTTGATACTCAGCACTCTTCTCAATGCAAGCCGATGAACTTAACAAAGGCTGAAATAAAATATATTCGAATTAATTTAGATTTTAAAATTGACTGTAGCCTTGTATACAATAAAAACAAAATAATAATAAAAAAATAAAAGAAATACAAAAAAAAATAAAAAAAAAATAAAAAATTCTCTTGAAAGTATGATAGTAATGCTTTGCATGAGGTTCCGATTATTCGACCAATTTGCAATGAACCATATAACAGGGTAGGAATTTAACTTCTTTCTTCGAGACATGCTTTGAGGGGCTTTGAAGACAAAGCGTATAACTGCCGTTTTTGAGAACATTTAGATATTCATGATTTTAAAACTAGTCTTAATGCGTACTCTGTGAAAAATTCGTTCCCGAATTGCAATTTTTAAGCATCAAAAAGTCGGTATGAACTTTCTTTCCTATATAAGGATCCATGTAATTTCGTAAAAACCCGTATTTCTCAAACTTTCAGCCCTTAATCTGGTAGACATGATATATCAAAAGTTGCGGATGAATGCCTAACTTTTATAAAGTTATTTGGCTTGATTTTAATTATGATTGAAATTGAAAACGTAAACCAAAAAATATTGAATTCTATTCATGTTTGACGTACACTCTTATTCCCTAAAATCCTAAAGTGCAAAAAAACCCCAACTTTGCAAGTTTAAATGATTTATTTTTCACTTCCTGATAAATTTCCTCTTCCGAACAATAGTCAATTGAAAAACTCCTCAAACTTATGTTCCTTAGTGTCAAATGGTTCTCCATGCTGACCATTTTTCTGTCTCTATTATCTCTGTCGTAAAACTAAACTGACTAAAGTTGGGTCTTTTTTGAACCAAACTGGATTATTTTTGGAAAAACGATTACCTGTGCAGCTTCAGCCGAGCCGATAAATACGAAGGGTGAAGTGCCGACCCACAGCACGTAAACGTCACCGAAATCCTTGAAATATTTCATGTACATCTTGAATAGCTCTGAAACAAATCGACACACGTATGAGGTAGGTATGCGTGATGAAAAAAGGCTTCACTTCAAGAGACTGCGGTTCGCCACAGCGGCTACCTCCGCACAGAGAGATAGAGCCAAGAATGGATACGAATCTTAGATAAATGTCCAAGACAATAATAAATGGACTTAACCAGACCTCTAGTTCGCTCTGGATTGAACCAGAATCAGCCTGACGGTGGTGTCGCGTGCTTTGCGATGTATCGAATGATCTGCCATTAAAACCTATGGAAAAGGATCGATAAACAGGGTGTCCGCAACGAACGCACCTGAATAATCGATTCTTTACCATTCTTTCAAATGGAGATATATCGATAATCGATCATTCTCGCCTCGCCACTGCAGCCTAACTACATCGAACGCTGTTTAATTCCCCATTTGTTTACTTTCCTTGTAATAATATTAACCAGCAAAATGCTCTAAATTTTGTTGGTATGTTGCTCGCACTCCCCAAAAATTCACCGAAATTTTCAAGGCATCGTGTCTTTTGTTTTTTCTGTAAAAAATATAAAACTAGAGAGGAAAGTAGGCAGTCTAGGCGTATTAGTTAGGCTGTTTCTGGCTACTAGTGTCCGTATGAAAAACTGATGGATCAGATACCCTCTAGTTTGCTTGTGTTCACATTGTGAGAGTGTAACTTTTGACTGATGGTGCAATGTTCCGTCGAATACATCGAACAAACACTCAAAATTCGGTCCAAAAGTACATCTATAAAACACATAAAGCACTTTTAAGGAGAGGAAGCCTGAAAAAAGCTCTGCGGGTACCAGTTGTCTAAAGCCCTGAGGAGAGGGGTGTCGGCCTCTGCCTTACTTAAGATAAAACGCTTCCTCTTAATTTTTCAAGTGCAATAACTTATCAACAGCATGATAACAGCTATCATTTTTTGTTGTTACAGCGCCTGTTTCATTAAAACATGCAATAGCAATGCTTTTAAGAGTACAAGTCGGTTTCAACATTATTTTTCGATGAAATACGCGGTTTAGCCCAGCTTTACCTGGTAATAGGACGGACGGACTTGGATTGAGGAATTCTGACGGGGGAGGGTGGGGCTGCAAAATTCGGAAAAAGTCTCTCACTGAATATCGACAGTGAAACTTCTAAACCAGTATCTCGTTTGTGGTGTTTTGAAATTTCCGCCCCTTTTTATTTTGTTGAATGAGAACACATTAAAATTATTCCTTAAAAATTTCACAGAATTTTCTTCGCACAGAGAAGAAAAATCAATGAGTTTTTACATACTTGACGTTGATTAGTTCTCATTTTAAAAACTGAAGTATGACAGGAAGTATGCGACGCCACGAACCGTGGTACACGGTTTTGGAGTTTCACTATCGATATTTGAACGAGCGCCAGGTAACTTTCCGAAACTTGCCCGGTTAAACCATTAAGTTTACAGGAAAGTTTTGGGAATTTTTTTATCGTGAACAGGGTCTGAACAAAGTTCTCAGGAAATTACTGCACGAAGGAAATAAAAACGGGATTTTTATTTGAGACAAGTAATTAATGAGAAGTTTCCATGATTCAACAAGTTTACCCACAATTATTTTGCAGAATTTCCTCGTAGATATTTTGTGTATTATTCCTCATAGAATATATTCATACAGCAGCTTTAAACTGCATTTCCTAACTCCTGCAATTAAGTAAGCATTTTCTTACTTGTTTCGTTCCTCATCTCACAATGTAGAGTTACCAAGATATTTCGAATGCTGCGTCGAATAAATTCGCTTTTCCGTGATAATTCACATGCAAATATGACTTCAAGTCGAGGAGTGCGTGTAAATTAACACTTCCGTTACAAAGTGAACAAATGAATCAGAATTCAGTGGTAATGTTTCAGGTACGCATACATTCGGTGGAGAAAAGGGGGGGGGGCTGCAGAATCAGGGACATTTTTGTAAGGAACGCTTCCTATGAGAGTTTAATACGGTGTCCTGAAATTTGAGAGAAACAACATTGGTTTCCAACCTTGAGGCACAGTTTTTAAATTGAACGAGGAAAATTTTAATTATTGAGCATCATTTTAGGAATCCTACATATTTTTTACCCCAAAATTTTAATTTTGTATTGCTTTTCATAATAACATTCCAGTACGTAAATCGAAGCTGAGCCAAACATCGCCTAAATTATATTATGATGACATAAAGTGGCCACATGTAATCACCTGAAATTTTGTGCCTACTATGTTCCAAAGATGTCCAAGTTAGTATAATTCAGGTTTTAAACGTCTAAAATGAATGACAAGTCTTAAATCACAAAAACTAGATTTTACCTCATTTGGCCTTCGCAAAAACATAACTCACATTTCAGTAGGGTTAGGGCAGAAGATTGTATCATATTTACGAGCATGTTTATTAAAATTTATCGTGCTACAGTTTCGCCATTGAAACTAGGAGATCATAATCGTATATTTTGGCTTGTGATACTACAGATTAACTGTCACACTTCATATTTTTGATAGACAAATGGTCATCAATGCGACCAGTCTAACTCTACAAATCATGCAACTATTTTGGCTCCAAGGAAGTCTGTGTTGCATACGCACGAAAGTGAAGGCGTTTTGACTTCACAGGCACTCGCCGATTCCTTAAAATCCATACGAGGAAAAATAAGAGTGTTGAGAATAATCTCCTCACTTTCTTATTGCTCTCTCTTTTTCTTCCTCTCATTTCATTCTTCTTACAATTATTCTCATCATTTTTTATCCACTCATACCGCAATCCCTGCTCTGACCATCACACATAAGTCTTTTTTTCAAAAATATCAATAAAAATAAGACTTCTTTTGTCTTAATAAAGTCACCAGTTGTCTCTCAAGATAAGTTTTGTTTACTCCTGGAACTGACACCGTGGCTGGTTCATGTTTTCTCTTCCCGAACGCCTGCACCTCTCAAAAAATTATGCAACTCTTGAGATATTTTTTGCCACGATCTCTCCAATTTGGCACATATGATAACCCTCAAGTGTTTAATCACTCATTTTGTGTGTCTTTGCCTCTTTCGAGTAGTGATTTTGCCACAACTGCAGTCCACGTGCAGAGCAGGTACACCAGAAGTGCGGCGAAATACCTATACCGCACCTTTTCATCAAGATGGTAAAGCTTACAATTGATGAAAATTAAACCCTTCGAGGACATATTTTCTTATGATCTGATCGATAACTCGAATCCGCACTTGAAAGCCTAAACAACTTTAGATAATCGACGAACAAACCGGTGGTGGCTATTTTCACGTGTCCAAAACAAACCCTGTGCAAGACACGTATTGTTTCGGGTATCTTTCTGAGGTAAAGGGAAGAAGTGGGCGTAGGGGGTGAAACTGGAGTGCATGACCGTTCGATATATTCTTGTTAATGTTCTTATTCATTAAGTCAATGCGACTAAGTTGGGTCATTAAGTATTTTTTGTAGGCGAGCGCATAAGAGTTTCATATTCCTGCATGCGAATGAAGAACTTAAAATCCTCCCTAAAATCCTTCAAAAAAAAAAAAAAACCTATATGTAGATTAGGAACCGTTCTCAATCTTTGTGTTGAAATTGCTAGAGATGACGATGGGGTTTCAATAGCAGGGGAAAAGGTAACGATATCGTCGATGAAATCGATCGAATTTCCCACGTTGCGGATTTCGATCGATCAAAAGATCCACATTTTTTTGCAAAAAAATTGTCTACTTGTTGCAGAATTTCTATTTTAAATTTCGAGACAAGGCCGCATCGAGGAAAAAATAAAAGCAAGCAAACCCTTAAATGTCCCCCTCCTCTACAGCTTATGCTGTCTTCAGTTTCTCTTGTTTCCTTCTGGCTCATAAATAGTTAGTTCCAAATAGCAGTTAATCGATGGATTCACTAGAGGTTCCTTCATTTGACTGATATGCAATTTGATCCCCAAGGAGTTATAATAGTTGCTCGAGGTCCGAGGTTGCGATCAGAGCAAAGCGCTCTTCAATGATTATGTGGATTGTGCCCTTTTCAGATTGATTAGCCTGTCGAGTGTAAATTTCGGAGCTATAGTGAGAGTTTGCGGACGATTGGAACATTTCTTTTTGGAGACAAATTTTCATGAGCTTTGCTTTTTGAAGCTTATTCAATTGAGAGTACTTTTATGGGCGAAGTGTGGTGATCCATACTCTTTGGAAACCAAAACAATGTGTTATTCTCTGCATGATTGTCTGACAGTTAAAGGTTCCATTGGTTTGTATAACTGTTAGTAAACAAAAAAATGATACCAATAAGGAATAAAAGAGGAAAGTGGATATTAGCAAAAAAATTAAACTATGCGTGAGAATGAGATTTGAAAGCTGAATAAATGAGGATCCAAGAGTCTGCGCTCGATAAAAGTATTCACATTCTCAATGCTCAGACACGGATTTGATCGAAAGGCCCATTTTTAACTATAATCGCTACTATCTCTCAGTATTGATCTCCTTTTTTTAAGGTATAAATGCTTTAAAGTTGAACTTCTGTTTATCGGGCTGCATTTTGTTTGTTGATATTACCTTTCTCCCGATCACTTGTTATCAGATTTTAGTGTTTACCAAATCCAAGTGGCCTGATGATGATGTGTACAANGTGATCGTATATTCCGGATAATCGCAATTTGATGCATGCTGCAATGAGGGGAAACGAAGATGTGAGAGATACGGTCGGAGAAGATGCGATATCAATGAGGGGAAAAAGCTTTCTTCTCTAACATGACTTCGAGCCCGGGTAATCTCCTGTGGTCAACTGAGTCATGTACGGCGGGTTACGGAAAACTATTTTTCGCAGGAATAACGATCCCGCTTGTACGTAACATCGAAATAGCTATCGCCTAAAATCTGATAACAAGTTAGTGATCGGGAGAAAGGTAATATCAACATGTAAATGCTTTGTTTTGTTGAGGCACCTTCAAATAAGCTTACGTACCAATCAGCTCACCAAAAACTCATACGAAATCATTAGTTGCGTTTCTGTACCTACGTTGGGAAAATAGGAATGATAATTTATTTTCGCATGTAATATTATTTATTTACTATCAATCTTTGAGGCTTACAAAGAAAATTAGACCGTCCATCAAGATCCGTCAAGATGCGGTTCGACACAATTTACTGCGAGGCAAGATCTGTATCGAGAAATGGCATAAGCTCTCGACTGAAATTTCGATACCTTTATTTTTCCCTTCTCATTCCTTCTTGTTACTCCCAACATTTCAGTGAGGAAACAGTTTTGGATGAAAATACATATTATGTCGTTGAAATTTAAACAGAAATGCCCAATTTTAGGTACGATTCAGATTTCCTTTAAATTTTTACATAAGACCTAAGGCGAAATTTCTCGTTTCTTCCAGTGCAGCAATTTTGCATGACATTTTCTCGGAACGCCACTTGTAATTGTAATGTGAATGTGAATACAAAATAGAGCGCTGCCTTTTTCTATGCACTTTAATATATGTCGTCATTCAGAATTTTATATTTTCCCCAACTTTATTTCAACATTTTCCTCTACTAGTAGGCGAGTTAAATGAATTTTTGAAAATACCCAGTATTAATTTGACTAGCTTCCGAAGTTTTCAGGCACATTTTCATCGATAGCAAATCAAGGGGAAATCAGAGCAATCAGAGGGGTAGAGAGGCGTTACTTCAATTTCAAAAAAATAAAAGTAAAGAAAAGATGAAGATTACAAACGAAATGTAACGGAAATGCCTGCAGATCCTCTGCTTTCAATTAGTTGTGACATTAACCTGGAGTTTGCTGGTCGGGAAGGTCAAGGAGGAAAGAGGGGGCAAGGTCGTCGAAAATTAGTCTTAAACACTATGTGCTGCTCCGCAGCGTCTTGAAGATTGTCTTCATATTCATCTTGAATTCCACAAAATTCTGAGTCCTTAGGACCGCAAGACCTCATTTGAATCAGAATTAACTTCTCCTCCGAAATCTAAATTCCAAACTTTGAAGCATTTTCAAATTTTCATCTTTTGAAGTGATCGCATTTAAATAGAACCATTTCTAAAGTTTCATCTATTTTTTGGCACAGATAATTCCGAGTCACTCTTTGTTTATATTCAGAAACATTAAAATTCATTATCTTGCACAGACCGTCGGTGCAATAAGGCAATCTAAAAACAATCACAAAATGAAATTGCACATTATGTAGCAGACGAAAACGGCCGATATCAAAACCGGTTTCTTTTGAGCTTTCCCAGTGCGTGTTTGGAATGAGGATGTCATTATTGCAAAGTATGACAAAAATTGAACTAATTGTATAAAATGTTCGAAAAACTAGCATTGACACGAGACCGGTCCATGAGATGCCATGCAATCCAATCAAGGTACAATACCTAGCTTTTCTCTGAAAGTCTATTCTTTCTCGTTTCGCGCTTGCCTTTGAAATCCTTTGAATTCCTTTCCCAGATCCGCATATAGTCCTGAATATATTTATTGCGAGCGATTTTGTTCATTTATGTACCTAGAGAGGGTCACAGGGCGCAAAGTTGCGCAATTTTGTGCCTTTAAAATGGAGGGTTAGAATTTCAAGAACTTTCCTCTTGGAACTACTTTTGGGAACTGCAATACTTAAATCACCATAAGTAGAGTTTTGTTTGGCATTTTTGTCTTTGCTCGCAAATATTCGCAGAACACCCTTCTTCGTTGTGGGGTTAGTAACTCAACTTTTAGGGTTTTCGGATTGAAGTACCTTCCTTAGTAAACACTCATACAAAAAGGACTCTCAGGGAGGTTTTGAATCAATTTTTTTCTCACAATCCGACCTCAGAAACTTGAAAATAGTTCCTAAAAATTTTATGAGGATTCATGAACGGAGGCTTCCACTTGCAAGACTGAGGATTTCTATTTCCATGAGATTGAATCCGCACTGATCCACTATCTGAGGCCCCTGAAATTAAAGCAGTTTTCTGATAAGATGTCTCTTGGGACCGGAGACATTTGCTCGATCTTTGAAAATGCAAACTTTTTGCCGCTTTGCCTCCAATTTTGTTTGACATTTTGTTTTGTCCGAAAATGTACGTTGAGCACCCCTCTCTGCTGTGTCGTCAATGACTCAATATTGAGTTTTTGGTGACTAAGGTATCTTTTCCACAGACACGCAAGGAATTCTCAAAGAGTTTTTGACTCTAAATTCCTTTTAAAATTCACCCAACCTCTCTCAAATTGAAAATACTCGTTAAAAATTTGCTTGCGAAGAATGTAGCTTCCGCACTGAAAAAAATGGTATGCTGTTTTAGCACCTAGGATGTCAAAAATGTGTCTGGTGACCCTAAGATGCTGCCTTGATTGCCCATGTAATTGAATTTATAATTTTTTATATTATATTTATTAATTCAAATTTTTTTTATTGCAGGATGTAAAGTGAACTGCGGAGGCAGTAAAGGCAGCAACTTGGGATCATCAGACACATTATTAACTTTCTAGATGCTAAAACAGCATATTATTTTTTTCCAGGGCGAGACTGAAAATCTAGCGACTCTATGAAAGAGAATGGGAACTGACCTGTCTGAGGCCCGAGAAGTTGGAGGACATTTCCTATGACGGGGTATCCTTTGGGACCGGGAATATTCTCGTAGAAGGCGACATAGCGACGCCTGCGAATGAGCAAAACCACCAACACCAACACACACACGATGGCGGCTAGAACGCCGCTGACCGGCCGCCAGGCCCACTCACCCGCACTCATACTCATACTCGCTGCCGTAACCATTATCGCGACAAGTGAACTTGGTCCGCACCAACTCTAAGCTTATATAGCGCCTCCACCTCCGCTCCACCGACCACCGCGCTGGCCCGTCCCGGCTCCGGTCGTCCCACCACCGGAGGCCACCCTCCTCGGGGCTCCTCGCCTCCGAGGGCTACTCAGGCCCGTCAGGAGGGGCATAAAAACTACGCATTTCCGAGGGGCGCAAATCAAATCCTATGGGTTCCAGCCGTGG
This sequence comes from Bemisia tabaci, assembly GCF_001854935.1. Taxonomy (NCBI): domain Eukaryota; kingdom Metazoa; phylum Arthropoda; class Insecta; order Hemiptera; family Aleyrodidae; genus Bemisia; species Bemisia tabaci. The sequence continues at coordinate 4,091,619 of NW_017566728.1, forward strand.
TGACAAAACATACCTCTGTTCATTTATTTAATTTTTCACAGATTCCCACGTTTATTCCTCGAGTCTCCTTGTGCCCCATTCTCTATTTCTTCATCCTTTTATCTTTCTTTCCGCTCTACTTCCTTCGTTCTATTCTCCTTCCTCCTGTTTCTCTCCTTCTTCCTCATTTTATTCATTTTCTCCTCATTCTCCTTCCCCTTCATCTCCTTTTCCCTCTCTAACTCCTTCGTTCTATTCTCCTTTTTCCTCCTTTTATTTATTTTTTCCTTATTCTCCTTCCCGTTCCTCTCCTTTTCTCTCTCCGACTCCTTGGTTCTATTCTCCCTCCTCCTGTTTTATCTCCTTCTTCATTTTTTCCTATTGTTCTCCTTATTCTCCTTCTCCTTCCTCTTATTATCTCTCTCCACCTCCCTCGTTCTATTCTCGCTCCTCCTTTTTTTCTCCTTCTTCCTCCTTTTCCTCTTTTTCTCCTCATTTTCCTTCTCCTTCCTCTCATTTTCTTTCTCCAACATCTTCTTCTTATTCTCCTTCGCCTTTTTTATAATTTTCCTCTTTCCATGTATTAATTTTGCAGTTTGCGTGGATAATGATTTTCCCGCGTGGTAACTTTCGGGGGACTGACTACTCCCCCTCACGCCTGTCCCTAACGAGAAACTCAAATCGAAAATCACAGCCGTGATTTGTGCCTGCTTTTGAGAGGACGAGGCAATCCACCTCTGACTGGCGAACGGTCCCTGCCAGTTTTCAAGTTTGCTCGTGCATATATTTTTTTTAGCTCTTCAAAACACATGAATTGGCTCTGCCGAATGTTGAATGCCTCAATAAGTATAGAAATTTACCTATCGAAAACTTCAAAAATTGGCTTTCAAAAATAAAAAGTTTCCAGATCGAGCTCTTCTTGCGCAATGATGCGCACACGGCGCTCAATAAGAAAGAGTATGGAAGAAAATGAATCCGAAATGCCGTAGTCCGAGATTACCAAAGGGTTTATGGTTTGATAAGGAATAGTGGAGTATGGGGATTGTAGAACGCCAGGAAGCGCTGTGCACCTGTCTGATTATGCTCAGAGATTATTTTCAGTAGTCTCAAAATGTTCCATTAGAGCCAACCAGACCCGCTGCGATAGTTACCTCATTTTTATTTTTTTCCGCCTATGAACCATTGTTTCTGACTCTATCACATATCATGCAGTTGTTACAGACTGGACCAAGTTGACAACCACCAAATGTGCGAAAAAATTGCGGTGCAAAGTAGTAGAGCTGTTGGAAGCCATTGGTTGAGAATGGGATAATTTGTGTTTGCTACGCCAAAAAAGATGTGAACATAGGTACGGTTCGTGTGATACGCGCCCGCGAGGCGAGAGTTTGAATATATTGTACGAGAGTACTCGTGTTTTCAGATGGGTCGATTCTTTCCTCGTCCCATTAAAATTTGTTGTTTTTTGCTGGATTTTGTGGGATTTTTGTGTGAGTAATTCTCATTATTAGTTTTCAACTTCAGCCACCATGGATGAATTTGTGCAAATCCTCAAAACTAAACCTCTCAACTCAATATCAAGCCGCATCTTCAAGAACTTCTTTATCGTTCCTGGCCCTTGTCACAAACTGTAGACAGAGGATTACATTGGTCGGGACACCCCTGCAAAAATCTATTTTGACGAGACCTACTGTTGAAAGAAAAAAAGATTATTTCAAAATCAATATGCTTCTCAAATCGATTTTAATATTCAAAAGGTATCAGGTGGGCACGTGGGATCGTAAATATTTTAAATTCGCCGCATTGCGTAACGTTACGTAAGGAAATAGCTGTCACCTCTTTCTTTCATGACCAGAGAGCAACTTCTAAACCTGGCGTATTTTCCAACCGCCTGAACTAATCGTTTTGGGAAAACCTCTTTCAAAAAATTCTGTCATGTGTATTTTAGAGGCAAATGGTAGCATTTGTACGTGTTTCATGCAATTGGCTCACTGTTTTTAAGTAAATCCAATTGATGGATCTGGAGAAAACAGTAAAAAATCAATTCTCTTGATTCTCCGTCAATTGAATTTATTTCTTTACAAAACAGCGCTCTGCACAATTTGGTGCAGAGTGCACAGAGGACCTTACGTGTTGATGGGTCGTTGTTGATTGAAATAATACTTTTTTGCTTAATCAAAAATACGCTCCCCCTCTCTTCTTGAATGCTTGGCGAAACGATTTTTTCTTCAACGCGACTAAGTAATTTTTTCCTGAATTCAACGACATTTTAATTGTTTTTCTTTTATTTTCGGAATCTATGGAATACACCCTTCAAAATTTGAAAGTTTCCAATGGATTTATTTTAAAAAAATCATTCAATTTGACGGAATTTTACAGAGTTGCACGAAATCGCATCCGCACCAAGTCTTAATCGAAGAAGAGGTTGGAAGTTTCATTCATGACTCAATGTTATAGGCAATTTTAACAGTTGTTTTCACAATCAAATTTTTTTTTTCTCAACTTTGAATTTTTGATGTAGAAGAAGATTTGTGACTACTTGAATTTGAAATACTCCGACTGATTTTTTTTTTCAAAATGTAACTTGGTGCGTTTATGTAAAGTTTGCTTAAATTATACGTTGTTTTCAGGAGGAATTTACCGTAAACGCACTCTGGAATTAAATCATTCATGAAAGTCGCATCTCAAATGTGTACTCTAGATAGCTTTTGACATAATATTATTTCTCTTCAGTCTGATTATAAGTGGAATGCGTTAGGCAGAAAGGAAGCAAGCCACATCAGACATTTTTCAGCCTTTCATCGGGCAATTTCATTCTTTACATGAAGTCGGTTGTACGGATTTCGTGCAAATCTCAGTGAATTTTCTGCTTTAAACAAAGCAAACGCCTTAAAATTTTCCAAGGAATCCGCCTACACTTTTTCTTTAAAAAATTAAATTCCCCAATTAAATTTGGCAATATCTGATGTGGCTTGGTTCCTTTCTGCATAACGCCGTACAAGTAACTGCTATATTAAAGGTATTTCCGTGGAGCCGAAAAGTTCCTCTTCTAAAAAACCAAAATTCATCTACTGCTTGGACCACGTGTGCTGAGCGAAAATTATATATTTTTACCTTGGCGTCAGTTCTACAAGCCATTAAGATACGCGAGCTTATCGGTGTTAAATCGTCCAGACGGTTTGTTGATAGATTTCGGTTCACCATTGTGTTCGTGGGCATCCCACTGCGCGAGGTCACGGACCATTGAAACGGAGTAGATACGGTTTCGATGTTTTTGTGCAGCTTCCGACTTATTTTCTCAATCGCAACTACGACGCAGTGTACAATTTAGTAGCAGTTATACACACGCAATGTTCAAAAATTTAGGATCAAACACGTACCGGAACTCCGTATTATTAACGCGAATACTTTGTGCATAATTATTGCTCTGAGCGCCGCCCTGTGGATCGAGTCAATAGGAGAGGTCGGACAAAATTTGGAAACTTTAAACACTTATACTCCGTTTTAGAAAAATTTGAGATTCTAAAAAGGGCTTCATTGGTTTTCTCGTAACATTTTCTTCAAGAAACACTCCTCAAAGTTTAAAATGTGGCGAAATAAACATCAAAATTTGCAGTTTTAGCCGAAACTTTCATGTCTGACCTCTCTAACTGACTCGATCCACTGTGCGCTGGCTCACCACGCCGCCGGTCTACATCATTTCAATAAGCTCTCAGAGCTTTTAAATTTTCATTTTTTGCTGCAGTTCGTTTTACCATTCTCCTGAGTCGCTTTTCATGATTCTTGCGGCTACCAATAGGAGATAGTCTGCAAAGGAGCCCGCTTTATTCAGATTAACTCACACAGGCCACAAAAGGAACCTTAGAAGCAGTGGCGAGGAATGAATGATCGATTTTCGATATTTCCCCGTTTGAAACTATGGTAAAGAATCGATTATTTAGGTGTTCGTTGCGAACACCCTGATTACCGATCCTTTTCCATAGGTTTAAATGAGGAAATATCGAAAATCGATCATTCAAGCCTCGCCACTACATCTAATGTGACTAAAATGAACATGAATATTTACGATTTTGGCCTGAAAATTCCTAGCCGACCTCTTTTGAAAGCTCGTTCCACTGTGCGACGCGAGAACAGCTAATGGCAGTCATTGTTCCTCATTCCAGGAACATCATTGTCATTTCTTCTAGGAACTCTGTTGCAGACTCGCGAAAATTCCTAACTCGATCCTCCCAACCTCTATCTGCCTCCTTGCCAAAAACTGCGCGGCACACAGTGGATCGAGTGAACAGGAGAGTTCGGACAAAATTTAGAAACTTTAAACGCTTATAACTCCGTTTATACGAAACTTTGAGGTTCTGAGAGTGGTTCCATCGGTTTTCCCGTGAAATTTTCTTCTCGAGGCACCCTTTCAAATTCAAAATGTGGAGAGATAAATATCAAAATTTGCAGATTTAGTCAACATGTCCGACCTCTCGAATTGAATCGTTTCACTGTGCGGCGCTCTCTTAGAAATTACTTGATCGAAAAGATATTCGACCAGCGTTGAGAAATTTGCTGGTGAAATATTATTTAGAATAATCCCATTTCCATTCGTCAAAGCGGAAGAAGATATAATTGGTTTTGGATAAACATGTTTGAGTGTACTCTATAGCTTTCCTTTAGGGACATTCCGGAATCTGCGACCCTGCTATTGGGAATCTCGTGGTTCCAAAAATTGGCGAATCTATCCTTGACTTTGTACACGAACTGCCTTGTTAAGGATGGGCACGCAGTGTCGGTGAAGATTGGGCTTTTAGAGAAAATCGACTTTAACCTTGGCCCAATTACATGGCGTCTCATGGACTGATCGGTAAGCGGTCCATAAGACGCTATGTGCCCGGTCCTATGTTAATTCTTATTTTTCACTCGTTTATATTTCAATATTGTTTTGAATTTGGCATAGAATTTTTCCTGTAAACGCGCAGAATAAGAATTTATAAAAAAACGACTTAAGGTGAAAGCGTATTTTCCTTTTACATATTGTGCTATTTTTTGACAAGGTAGTTTTCACTGCAAGGAGAAGAGATCCTATATCCTAAAAAGGACTATTGAGATCATCGATAAATTATTTAAAACGCTCTTTACTAGGAACCGTAAAAGTCCTCTTTCACGCCATCTTTTCGGTCTCTTTCGCCCTGGTATCGTCAATCAGTGAGACACACATTTTCATTAGTTACTTAACATGAAAATCTGTAAAAGTAAGTGGGAAGAAACCAAGGAAGTCACTAATGCGGTGGATGACAAATTTTTCAAAGCGCGATTTCTCGATTAATATTGACCGTAGAGAAATGCTGTTTAGACGGATCTTATTATTTTTAGCTAAGCTTACAAGAGTCAAACATCAAAACACGATTCGGTGACCAACGCAACTGACCCATCGTCGAAATTGGGCTGCAGAAAACTGTTGATCGTGTCGAGAGAAAAGTTGTCAAACGAGCGGAATTGCTCAGAAGTCACCATCACATCACAATTGCGCAGTCTAAATTGAGCTTCTCGCCTACCAATTTGCGAAGAAAAATGGCGCAATTTCGATTCGAGAACTACCGAGAAAAACTGAAACTGGACCCAACAATTCATAGTGCAAACTGGCAACAACGAGACTTTTTAACCACTTCTTTGTCAGCGAAAATGAAAATGATGCTTTTCAAAAAACATTTTAATATATGGTCGGCACACAATCCTTGTAAAAAATCAAAAGGGCTCGTCAAGTTTTAAGAAAATTTGTATTTCACTGGCGGAAATTTTGCAGTGGTCAAATATGTCTTTAAGGCGCTTTCCCCGAGTCTGGCAGTATTCTTCATAGAGTATTACATAGAGTCGTAATATAAATGTGAGAGCTGGCGCCATGTTCTGGTCGACGAGTTCCGAGCTCGGTGTGCGCCGAGGTTCGGTTACTTTTCGATTAATTTTCGATAGATTTTCGATCCAAAATGGCGATGTAGAATACGTAATAATTCCTATCATCTTTGTTTACATGTGTATCAAATACGAACGATTATGTATCGAAAAAGTGATCCGGCGTGACACAGGAGTTTCGGAATTTGGGACCCGGAAAATGCTTAAAATTGGCGCCAGCTCTCCAATTTACATAACGACTCGATGTTCTCTATTGTACACTTTCGTGCTTGTGGGATGATGTGGTCGATGCAGTATATAAGGACGTTGCATCGAATGTTGTTTCGGGCGCATTCATCAGGGTCTGGGAGGCTCCACAACCTTGAGAGTGACTCCACGTGTGCGATGGCCTCACTGCAGTCAGCGTCGGGCTTTCAATGGTACCTCGAGGGAGTAGCCGTTGATGAGCGTGTTTGTGACGTCATCGATTACCACAGTCCGCGATTGGTTCCCTTATGTGGATAAATATGATGTGAAAATATTGGCTGCTCAACGAGGCTTCCGTTGCACTTTAACACACGTCAATCCGACTCGCTTTACCAAACTCTTCAGCCATGCTCAGGAAAAACATTTAGATGTTGCCAAATTTATGCGCAGGAAATGCGAATCTCCCTGAAAACATGTGAATTATTTCCCGAAAATTTTCGGAGAGCTGACTTCAGAAAGTGGTCTCTAAGAACCTCGAGGAAAAATATGCATAAATTTTACCGAAAATAAATACTGCATCGGAGGAAATCTGGAAACACTCAAATGCTTACACCTATTTTTACGCCCTAAAAAGCCAAATGGAAAGTAATTTGATGATCTATTCTCGATAAAAACTCAACTTGCAAAAAGGGTGCATTCAGTTGCATTTTTTCAAATGGCGTAGTCATGAAAACTTTGGAATGTGGTTCTGCATTTTTGATCCCATTCGCGACGTACTGCAACATTGCAGTTTAGAGCATCAATATCACATTCTCACTGAAAGATACGGTCTACGGTATTCTAATAGAACGCAGGCGCGATGTTCTTGTCGTCAGTTTTGCAAATTCTTTCTCAGTCAAAGTTAGTCGTGTTTGGCACGTATAATGATAGCTCAAACATGACGACTTTTTTTTGGTGTGGCGCAGTAAGATAACGCTCGTCCTTGCAAACTTATCATTCAGTTTAAATAGCCTTACTACTGGATTGGGTTTGTTCACATTTTTCCCGATAATCCTTATGAAAGACCTGAACCTGCTAGTCGTCCCTCTGACGCCCACTGGATCGAGTCAATAGGAGGGGTTGGACAAAATTTGGAAACTTTAAACGTTTATAACTCCGTTTATACAAAACTTTGAGGCCCTAATAATGGTTTCATTGGTTTCCTCGTGGGTAGCACCCCTTACAGTTTAAAATGTGGCGAAATAAATATAAAAATGTGCAGTTTTAGTCAAAAATTTCATGTCCAACTTCTCCAATTGACTCGCTCCACTGGGTGACGTAAAGGCGTCATTTTCACATGAGCCCTGGGAAACATGGAATTAAACGAAGAACAGGGTTCACGTGAAAATCAAGATACGTCCTTAACTCAGGAGGGCGTCGAGTTGAGCCAATTCAGGGTGGAAGAGACATGGAAATGATTCGTTGCAAGCTTTCGCCTCCGAAATTTCTCCGAATGAGGGGGTGGCGAAAAGCGCCCACGCGAATTTCGGCGGGCGGTGGCGGTGGCAAGCGGGTGGTTACATAAGCGGCGCAGCGGCTTGAATTAAGGTCAAGGTCGATCGGGGGTCAAAGTCAGCGCACACGAATTTCATGGGCGCACGCGTTATAGACTCCAGACGCCGTTACTTGGGGTCCTCTATGCTATGAGTGTCTCGGGCACGTGGTGCACTGCATCTGGCATTGACTGTCACTAGGCAGTGGAACCGGTAAACCGATTCACCGCACTTGCGCGCCGACGCCTCTTGTAGTCCATGAAACCGCACATGAACCCTCTGAGGGGAAACCCAGGTTATGCACGGGGGACACTATTTCATCTAAACTTTACGGGAAGGTATGCAAAAAATAGCCAGACATAGGAGGCAAATTTTTAGAAAAATGTAGAAAAATTACAAAATCACAAATGTTACCTTAAAAATGTTATTATGGTACCTAAATTGCCTCGAAGGTTCCATTAAAGGTCACCTCTTCAATAAAAGCCCCTTTGTATTCTGTAAGTGACGTTTTTTGAGGTTAAGGGCGTACTTCTTTGTCTTGAATTCCAAAATAATTGCGGTAAATGTGCAAATTTTAATCTACTTTCCGGAAATGTTTTATGAAAATACAAGAACTTACCCGAAAGTACCGAAAAAGTTGAAATGCTGTCAAAAATGTGTGCCAAAATGTGTCTGGTGGTCCTTTTTCTAAAAAAAAAAAAAAAAAAAAAAAAAAAAAAAAAAAAAAAAAACAATTGGGGAAAAACACAATAAGGAAAGAGAACAAAGGAAAAAGAGGGTGTCGATGACGGTGCAGAGCAGAGATACAACTATTCGAACTTGAAAGACGTCCGTGTTGCATTTGCAAAATTGAAGGCGCGATGGCGCGAGCCGTGAACGCTCAATGCTCCGGTTGATGTTGCTATTAAGGTATTGTTCCTGTTTAAGAGAAAAGTCAAAAAGCGACGCTAAATTAGTCTCTCTGATCTTCATCTGTGTTGCGCTCGCGTAGCTTTTAAAGTTCCACCACAAATGCCCAAAATCTTTATAATAGCAGTTAGGTTCGCATACCCAAGATTTGACATTAACCGCGGGGACTTTCAAAGCTGCAGCCCTAAATCACTAGACACATTTTTGACACGTAGGATGCTATATTTATTTCACCGTTTTATCTTCATTTCTTTCGGTGCACTCCTCGCTTCAAATATTATTCTCTCCCCCAAATTGTCCGAAATGACACCCCTGAATGATTGTTCTTGTGCGATATGAAAGTCAAGGGCTGCCTCACCTATTCGTCACCGGGAAGATGCCGGAGGAATGAAATTTAAAAAGTAGTGAGGAGGAAAGGCGACTTGCGACGGGGACGGGTGAGCCCCGGACGGGAGCAAGGATCGGGGTACATGGACCCTCCACCGGGGTGGGGGCGGGGGCGGGGGCAGAGGGGGAGAGGGAGGGACTTACCTGGTCGGGGTTTACAGGGCACCTCACCTCATCGGCATGCGGCAATGCGTTGTTGAGGTGGTGGCCGGCGGGGCGGCAGACAGGTCAAGTGCCGCAGCGAGACGCTATTATAAATTTTTAATGGGGGTAGGATAGGATCGCTTCTCCCATCCGCACCGCGCAGCGGCACCGCATCCAGAACTGAGTTGACGCTCAAGACGCTGACGTCCGCACGTGGAGGAGCAAGTCGACGGTTTCCCGCGCCGCGGCGCAGCGTGGGGATTCCGCGCCGCGCAACCGGCTTCCAGTCCCAATTTCCCCGCCAAAATCCTGATTTCTTCCCGGATTCCTCTACGGATTTTAGCCATGACTCAGGGCCTTATGGTTAGAGTTTCTTGGTCGTCCATTTTTCGAAGGCAATTAGTCAAATCAGGTATTTTATCAAATGGCTAGGCCAGTAGTCAAATTTTGACAGTATGCGGAATTCTGTAAATTAATGGCGAAGAGTTCACGGGTTTTCAAAATTTTGGGAAGAGTAACTCTTCAAATCAGCGAACTCTTCTTGTTGCTTCCTTTTTGCATGCCTTAAGTGCATTTAAATTTTAAAATTTCAAAAATTCTTTGTTTTATGACGTGCTGAAAATTTCATCAGAAATGTGCAGTCAGGAGCTTAAAAGCGTTTAAAATACTATTGTATGCTGCATATTTTTCAGAAACTTCTTGTTTACAGGAGTAACAACTTATTTTGTCTTAAATCAGGGTAAAAAATCAAAATTTCAATCTCAGTAAGAAAATTTGACTATTTGCCTGGGCATTTGACAAAATGCCTGATTTGACTATTTGCCCTCGACACATTCATTGATATTCTCCTTGAGAATAAGGAAGGTTTTGAGGGATCCTCAGTGCACTAATAAAAATATTTGTTCTCTTGCCTTACTTATGGCTACTGTAGGAAGTGATCCTTTGATCACGATATAAAAAATATGGGACCTCCTTAAGGTAAGGAGCTGTTCAAGGAACGACTATGAGTACGACGTTCAATTAAGGGGTTTGAAGGACCATAAGTGCAGATTTTGCTATTTAAAGGAATACGTGTTTAAAGTTTCAAAATTACACGGAATCTTGTAGCGGAAAAGGTGTTCAAACCCGCTTTTTGATGCTTAAAAATTATATTTGTAATGTGAATTTTGTGCGCCGAAAATCTGCAAGCCGAAAACGTGCACCGCAAAATCCCAACCCGAAAAAGGTCATCGAAATTGCGAGATTGGTGTCGTTAAGAATGGTGTCAACGAAGCTTAATGTACTTCCAGGGCCGTCGCGAGAAAAAATTGGAGAGCAAGCAGACATGTATTTGGCACCCCCTCCCCCTTCAACCCCCCTCCTCGATTACATCACTTAATGAAGAGGCAGAGGGGTATCCTTCCAAGGGGGAAGACATTGGAGGAAAAAGAGAGAAAGAAAAAGACGAAGAAAAAAAATCTAAATTCTTCGTAGGTTTTGCTTCTCTTACTTATCTTAGTAATCTTCTTCTTTTTCTCCTAATTATTTCTGTTTTCCGAGCCTCTTCTTCTTCTTCTTCTCGTTCTTTTACTACCTACTATTCTTTTTTTCTTCCTTTCTCTCCTTCTCCTTACGCTATTTCAACCTCATATACTCTTCTTTCTTTTCCCTCTTCTATAAAATAATTCCTTATGCGACACAAAAAATATGAGATAGAAATTCATATTGGGGGAAAAAAATAAGCACATCAAGTACGTATGTTCACGTTGTCATTCACTAAAAAGGAAAGCATTTGTATCCCCCACCAATGGTATGACTGATTTTGAACCAGATAGCTCAGTCGGCGTGACACCGGATTGCTTTTGTAGGCGAACTATACTTGAGCATGACACCAACTATTGTGATTCTTCAGGTGGTAGTTAGTGTAAGACATCAATATTGTCGGGGCAAAACACCAATTTTATGGTTGGCCAGCAAAAACTCGAGTTAGCAGAGTTAGCAGCAATAACTTTATACAATGCGCTCTTCAGGGGAACTTCCAAACCAGCTTTAAATAAATACAGTATGATATTTTGGAATGCGAAAAAATTTCGAGCAGCTAGTGGCTCAGGCCTTCGGTATCTTAAATGTTTTTATTAATCGTGAGAATAAGGAAAATCCAGCGCTTGTAAGTGGGACAGCGATTAATCAAACACCTGCAGCTGCCTTTTCCGAGAACGTCACTTCCCAGAAGCCACGGCTCCACAGGTAGCGCGCGACACGAATTTTTTCGCACGACCGGGTGAAATGATTTTAAAACCTGCCTTTGCAGCCATGTTACCAAATATAGAGGGAAGTGGTCTGGCAACGTCCGAGCGAAAACTTTATCGAACGGCACCTCTGTTTGTCGTAAAAAAGTAAAAAATCATCCATGACTCTCAGAAATTTTTCGTACAGGTAAAATGGCGATTTGGATTTTCAGCTATATTAAAGGAGCCCCTTTTATTTCATGTCATTCAATATACAATATGCGTTTTGCGTGTTATGTTCTACGCGCTTGCATGGTTGCAGTTTTAACACAAAACAAACAAATTTAAAAATTAGAAATTGACCAAAAAGAGTGTCATTTGACTCAAAGTCAGCATTAACGACTGCTCTCACGCGGAATTATGTGGATCGACTTACTGTTGTCCTTTCTGAAATCATGTAAACTTTTGCGTACTTACTTCCCTCTCATAACTTTACTTCTTTCTACAACTTAGATGAATTTCGCTGATTTAGCTGCAAATTTTGACGGTAACTAGAATTCGAAAATTTAAGCGTTACTGCCCTCTTCAACAAAACGGTAGTATTTCCAGTGATAGGCAGCTGCCCTTACTTTTTAGAGTAAGTTTTTCACGGATTTGACCTTAGTGACTACCGCCACCTGGTGCACCTTTATAGAGAGAGTATGGGCTCAATTACCTTAGGCTGAATGGGGTCTTTCAGGGCCCAAAAATAGCAGACGCTGTAAGTAAATGTAAATACAAAATGACTCAAAATGTAGTTTTATTTGCTTATCGAAATATTAAAACTTTACTCAAGTGCATTATTACGACGTATTTACAAAGTTTTATGACTCATCGTGTGCTATTTCTGAGAAAAATCATGTAAGGTTAGCACCAAGTGCGATTCATGATAACCGTCAAAAGTTGGCCATGATCCCCCTCCAATCCTCAAAAACCAAAACAATGTGCCGCTGTTTTTGGGCCCTAAGTCCTCCATGGGGCCCAGTGTCTATACTCTCCCTATACTACCGCTACCTGGAATTCGTGTCGCTAACGTTTGCGGCAACGGAAACCTTTAAAATTAAAATTTTCGCGCGGGCAACTTCATGTCGCGCAGCGCCTGGGGGACCAAAACGGAGAGAAGGTAACATCACAGCATGGGCGCTACGGCGCACAGTGGATCTAGTCAATTAGGTAGGTCGGACATGGAATTTTTGAATAAAACTGCAAATTTGGATGTTTATTTCGACACATTTTAAATTTCAAGAGATGCTTCCTGCAGAAAATTTCACGAGGGAACCAATGGAACCATTTTCAGAACCTCAAAGTGTTGTATAAACGGCGTTACGAGCGTTTAAAGTTTCCAAATTTTGAGCGACCTCGCCTGTTGACTCGATCCACTGTGCGGCGCGGCGTGTGCGCATGGATCCAAGGCAACGAGCGTCGCTCGGGAGGGGGAAGAGGCGGATGCGAGCTGAGAGCGCGTGGCGCCAGCCGCGGCTTAATTCGGAAGTGCGAATTTCCCACGAGCTCCCTCTATTGTGTCACTCTCTCTCTCCATGCACACTATAAACAGAGGCGGATCCAGCAATTTGGCAATACCGGATTGCCTCCATCTAAACCTATGCTAAATAATCGATTCTTGTCGGAGCACCTGGCCCCTCCAAGAATCGATACTTTCCCATAGGTTTAAATGGAGAAAAGTCAATGCTGCCTTAAATTGCTGAATCCGCTAATGACTATAAAACGGTCCGACCCTGCGCGTTTGATAGAGAGAAGAGGTGGATTTGTGAGTTTACAGGGATCTTCAAGACTAAAGAGAGACATACGCGGTGAAAAATTTTGCGGCAGTATCTGCACCCCGAGAATTTTGGTAGCTAGAGCCGAAATTTGCGATCCCGGCTGCCGAAATTTCGGCATATTTTCCGGAGTATCCGTCCGTTCTACCGAATTTCGTCAGCCGGGATCGCAAATTTCAGCTCCAGCCGCCGAAATTCTCGGGGTGCAGATACCGCTACCAAATTTTTTACCGGGTACTTACTCGTCATGCTGAGGAAAAACCCCGCATGAACATTCTAGAACTATCGAATTTCCTCCGTTTAAACGTTTATTTTTAAGAAGAGTAATTAATATTTCCTCTTGACATTTTCAGATTATATGTATAGATTTGATTAGGAATAAAATCTAAAGAAATTGGAGGAAAAATATTTACAGATTTCCATGAAAATTCGTATTTTATCGAAGGTTTGGCAACGTTTGAGAGCTCACACGGCGTTCTTCTTTAGCACGGCAGCATAGACAGGGTGTTCGCAGCGAACAATTTAAGAATCGATTCTTTACCATAGCTTCAAATGGAGAAATATCGATAATCGATCACCACGCCTCTGGAGGGTCTTTACTCTCTTTCCACATGAGCGCCGGACAGCATAGAGTTATACCGAGAACAAGGGTCACGGAAAATGGAAATGCGCCAATACTCCAGAGGGGCGACAATACGTGGCCGAATTAAAGTATCACTTTCAGATTCAGATCACGAAAAATTACGGTTGTTTGGGGAATATTTCCCAGTCAAAGGACTGAACCTTACGCCTCTTTTGGTGCCATTTTTTTCTATGCAGGTAGGGGATTTTATGAATGAGCAAGAAAGGGTTCCTTGTTGCAAAATCATGTCCATTTTCATGGTGAAAAAGCAAAAATGGATGCCTTTACTCCGGTGACCTCATTATAAAAACGGACATGAGATTAACCGATTCTCCCGGACATTTATAACGATGGGCACGTATGAGTATTTGCATCAAAGAAAACCTCACGAGCTGGTCTTGAATTAGGACAAATTGGACGTATTTATGCTAAAAGGCACTATGCGCATATGGATTGCGTGTGACATAGTTCCTTTTAGCATAAATTCGTCCAATTGAGCTGATGCTGCTCCGGTCGCGGTTAGCCAGTCACTCAGTCCTGGTAAGGACAAACAGCGTACCTCCAAATGGAAACATCGTGGATATTTGTGGTTGTTGCTTGGCACGACAGCGTGGACGAGTGTGCAAAAATCTCGAATTAGCGCGTTGACCCTTGATTTATTACTGTCACTTAACCTAAGCGGAGGTGGGTCAAAAATCATCCGCCTTCGGCGCTGCGTGACACCCTGAACTCGTGAGGCTTTCGTGACCGTATCTATGCACCCAGCGCTGCTGCGTTAGCTTTTAGAACAAGTATTTTCTCACGTCACCATCACTGATTTTGTTTGCAATAACCTACGATGCAGGATTTTCTTCTTTTCAATAGGCTGGTAATTTTTAAGTTAATTTAAATCTCCTCCGTGAGACGAAAATATTGCATACTTTTAGTATGATAGACTCGGTTCTTTCGAATTGAAATACGGAGACGAAAGAATAATAATAATATTCCTATTTCATTTTTTCTTCCTCCTCCTCTTCTTCTCTGTCGTATTATCCTTCCTCTTCTTCGCTTCCCTGTTCTTCCTCTTTTTCTTCGCTTCCATATTCTTCCTCCTCTTCTTTATTTTCGATCCTTTCCCTCTTGTTTCTCTTGTCCTATCTCCTCCCATTCCTCCTCTTTTCTTCTTCTTTTCCTTCGTATTCAAATAGATGTGATATTATTCCTTCCCCTTCCTCTTCCTCGTCATCTTCTGTTCCGTCCTTTTTTTCTCATCATCTTCGGTTCCTTTCTTGTTTCTATATATTCTTCCAATTTCCTTTTTATGTCTGTTTTCCTTTGCACTCTTCATGTTCATATTCTTTCCCCTCTCTTATTTCTGCTTTTTCTTCCTATTTTTGTTCTCCCTCTTCCTCCCCTCTACCTGCTTCTTCTTCTTCTACTTCTCTCTCATCAGATTGTTGTTGTGTCCTTATTTAACATACGTTAGGTAATTAGTCATCTTATGACTCTAGTTCGTCAGCCTGAAGATTTCCAGCACTGTTCCTTTCGATGTTGCAACAGTGCTAGTTAGTAGCCAAATGATTACTTCGCAATGTTACATGAGCTATTTATCGGATGAAAATCAGCTGTCAGGAGATGAAAAGATTTTAATGACACAAGGAGTGCTTCGTAAAGGTGCTAGATACTCTCTGGTAGCTTATTTCAATACTGATGCCCAGTGTCATACTGTCATCAGTGGCGTGGCGTGCTTTGCGATATATCGATTGTTATGCCATTTAAAACTATAGAAAAGGATCGATAAACAGGGTGTTCGCAGCGAACGCCTTAATAATCGATTCTCTACCATAGGTTTAAATGGCAAAACAATCGATGTATCGCAAAGCACGCCACTGACTGTCATACTTGGACACATCATGATCCATCATGCAACTTTGTAAGTTAAAGATCCACTGCAATGTACTTGCAGAGGTGTTGTATCCGCAAAGGCGCTGCTTCTTATAGGTCAACTTTGATATTGATACAATTAATTCCCGTGTAACATAAGTGATCCATCTTATGTACAATTATATACGAGCTTCGCATGGGACAACTGGTGCACTTATTACATATCGACGGTGAAACTACCGGTCCATGTACATTATATTTCGTTTGCGATGGGTTATTGGTAAGGATGAAGTTGCACAATCTTAGCAATATTGCAATGCTCCTGGGTCCTTTTTGAAAACTGTCGTACATTAGTAAGCCTCCAACAGATCATTTGGTGATTGGTGCGGTGACATTAGGACAAACCATGTCCAACTCCGTTAAATCGGGCTCTATGAAAATGGTTGGATTATTTTGAAGTGTCAAACGGTTGTGTCTATTAGAATAATAGTTTAATCATGATAAAATCGGTTGCTAGCTGACGAAATATGAAATATATCGCAGACTTGTCTGGCAAGGATATGACTATCCTTAGAATATTAGTAAAAAGATTTAAGTGCTGTTTTATTACCCAATACAGCACTTAAATATTATTACTTATATAATTCTGTATCTTCTTCTCTCTTATTAATAATTGTTAAATATTTTCACTTCCCTCGTGAGCTTCTAGGAGTTTTCACGCATATCGACGGTGAAACTACCAAACCACGTATCTCGGTTTGCGACGTCGCAGACTTCCTGTCATACTTTATTTTTTAAATGAAAAACTACTTAACGTCCAGTTTTGAAAATTTCTGTGATTTTTCCTCTTTGTGCGGAGAAAATTCTGTGAAAATTTCAAGGAATGATATTGATTTCGTCTACTTCAAAAAAATAAAATGCGAGCGTAGATTTTTAAACACTGCAAACGAGATACGTGGTTTGGTAGTTTCACCGTCGATATTTAGCCTAAAATTAGGGGGATCAACGTTCTTGGGAGGAGGTAATACTTGTGTGAGGAGCAAATCTTGAAAAAATCTCTTGCGATCACTCGAAAGTAAACGAAACTACGTGAAATAAGGCTTAATTTAAACTTTTAATCTTAATTAGAAGTATTGATGACTCGTCAGCCACATGTCAGTCACTTGATTTGCTCCATCATTTCTTTTATTTTAGGAACGGGCGATGCAGATTAATCTTTATAGAAACTCATGGTTTTGAGACTAACAATTATGTTTGGACCAATGTTAAAAACGAAGCTATCCTCACAGTTTTTGCCCGATTTATTACTGATGCACCAACAGATTTAAGCAAAATCAGCCTAACTATACACCAGCCGTTGTCTGATTCATTCTCGTGTTTTATTGTTTTACCGGAAAACAAATCAACATTCTGACCCAAAAGTTGATGAGTATGTTCATTGGCATCTAAAAAAGAATTCGAAGAGTCTTAGCACGTGTTATTTTTTTTGTTAAGAGAGTGTAACGCAAGAGGCAAGCAACGTAAAATGTTGTAAGGTGAAATTTTTTCAACTGAAAATATCAAGTCCTCGCGAGATGGGTCTAAACGTGCTGAGAAACGCCTTCGAATCGACGAGTATGACACATTACATACATCAGCTTGCGTGCCGCTGATGAGCGCCTACAAGTAAGTGATTATGCAATGAGTGAAATAATTTTTACAATGAGCCGCGAAAATCTCCATAGAGGTATTTAAATAGTGAGGTTTTGAATTTTACAGTCGCAAATATTTTGAAAAATTATCAACTATAAGGCAAATTCAGGTACATTCTCTTCATTGGAGACTTAAAGTATAAGTAGGAAAAATTCGAAAATATTCTGATTAAACAGTAAAATGAAGGGAATTCGAAGGAAAACCGACCAAGAAAACTAGACGAAATAGAAATCAGGAAAGCTGAAAGAAATGGGGAAGGTGCTATTCTTATCTTAAAAAAAATGTAATTTATTCGACCAAGACGCAATCATTTTAAAATCACGTGTTAGAAAAAATTAGGACGACCTAACCTGACCAAATCTTCCCGGCTTAGAAAAATCAGTGAAATAGATAACATCGGAAAATGCATGAAAATGTAGAGAGATACGAAAATTTCATAAATTTTCCTGAAAATCAGAAAAGTAGAGAAACGATTTCTAGGGGGGAGAGCCAGTGGCTCAGTTTCAGCTCTGTTAAAAGCAGATTATTCCCTTACTTACTGTGTATTCCATGAATTAACTAGTTCATCATTATCATTCCTCATTTTGGAAAATTCTGTCAACAATTTCAGATTACATTGATTGTAAAACTTATTAATGTGTTATCTGAACGAATTTTCGATGAATTCTCGACGAGTTTGTGATCTTAAATATACTGAATGACTTTTTCGATGAATAATTTGGTTCGTAATTATATGTCTTTAACGGTAAAAATAAAAGGAACTAGACATTAAACAAAACTCATTTTAATAAATTAAAACAAATAATAATATCTTGAATGTACAAATAAATTAAATCAGTATTCTACGAAAATAAAAACTAAATCAGCACTAAATGAGGCGTATCGGTACAAAAGTAATTCCATGTGAGAAAGTATTGTGATTGGAATCAGAATTTTCGTTTTTATTCTATGTAGCTCAATGAAATCGCATGTTCGTGCAAAATATCGTTATTTAGGTGATTTGGATGTGGTGTTTTAAATCGAATTTTTTCGTTGTCTGGATCAAGTTAGAAATTAGAAAACAAAAGTTGAGATACTAGCCGATTTTACAAATAAATGCAATGATTACGTATCAGGCCAAGCTTCAATAAAATAAAAAAGTGTGCAATTATTGCATTTATTTGTAAAATTGTATAATAGCTCAACTTTTGTTTTCACATCATGAGTAGGTAGCCTAAAACCGAGGAATCTTGTTAGAAAAAAGAATACCAAGTAGGTTGAAGTAAATACATCTCTATCATGATATTTAAAATCATTAATAAAGCAAGAAATTCTATTCTTATTTTTCCGAGAACAATTTACCTAGGTACGGAAAAGGAAATTGCATTATGATAAGAAGTCTTTGGTGAACCTTAAATTAAAATATACATATCAAGCCCAGAGGACTTATCTCTCTCTTAATCTTTTTAGAGGTAGTCTTAAACATTTAAATTTACTTCCCTCTATTCATTTAATTCATTAAAATGTCTTATAGACATTTCCTCGCGCTTACAGAAACATTAGGGTCTTACATCAAATTTCACGAATTCAACACCTATTTTGAGGATTGGTAAGGAAAGAAAACTAGGTGCGTAGTTCATGATTGGTTATCAAAAATTTTTGGTTAGCACTTTCAGTCTGAGGAACTCACTATTTACCCTTTAACCAATGAAGCTCTCCTTTACCTTATGCCCTGCACAATACTTACTTGTCATGTTGTTTTCCGTCATTACAAACTTCTTTGAGATTATCTTTGTTCATGCTCACGCAAACTGAATTCAGATCGATTGTATATGGTCATCGCATCTTTGTTCAAAGAGTGTGGTTCTACGTGCTGGCCGCTTGATTGCAGCAACAGGAGGTGATAAGGTGATGTTCATTGCAGGAATTTGCATGCAAAAATCCACAGTCAGCAAATTTGCACTGATATGGAAGTTCCGTGTCTGTGAACATGTAATTTTTGATGAGCATTAAATACTATATATACCTATATATACCTACAATGGGGGACGACGGTCTGACTTTTTACTATTTTTGGAAACAGCACATAACGAATAAAAAAGAGCATAAGAATCAAGGGGCGAGACCTCAATTTTTAAGTTAATGTGATTCCTCAGAGGAAAAATTTTGTAGTAAAAATAGAGTGGTGCATGTCGAGTTGAGTAAGAAAGAGACTTCAAAACGGCCGAAAACTCTCTTTCTCTAGTGTGCCCTAAAGAATGAGTTGAATTGCAAATGGTTCAGGTGTAGCTAATGTTTCTGCCAACGGCTATATGTGGTGCAACAAAGCTTTCAGTTCAGGTAATCATAGTGTTTGGTTTCATACTTAGGTTAAATTTTGCAATAAGGAACATCTAAGTATAAGGGGCGTCACTGGCTCTTTCATAAAAGCACCTACCTGCATAAGGAAACCAATGCTACATGTGTTGTTTCTAAAATGAGCCAGAAATAGTGATTCCTCATTGCAAAATGTGGTCCAAGCGCCAGAGTGACGCCAAAAACCTCAGTTATACCTAAACCGAAGTTACCGTCAGGTTGGTGTGCCAACATGGTATAGATTCGAAGTCTCTTCTTCGTGAACTCATTGTAACTTACCATATGGGCTCAAGCAACAGCACGCATCATGAAGGAGCTTGTCACTACAGTAGCTGTAAACGGAGGAGTCGCACAAGGGGCAATGCTTTCCACGCCCACTTAAAATGTCCTCGACTTCGTACGAAGAGTGGCTCTCTGCCTCTTCACTGTCTTCTTCAGACTCCGTTACCACTGAAAAAGGCGTGAAAAAGATGATAAGAAATTGTAAGAACCTCAAACGGTAAAGCAGTGCTAAAACGAATGCTTTACTCAAAAAAATCATCCAATTAAAAAAGTTCGAGAGGAAACCGTTTTACACTTCACCGGAATATTTTAGGCTGTAATCTTAGTGTGAATATGTAAATAGTTTACTTCATCGGCACAATAGGCAACGCTGAAATTAAGTTACGGTGTAAGAGAAACAGGCAAACAAAGCGCCATTGTTAGTGTCGAATACGAAGTACACGATCCAAACATGTTAACTACTGGATGCAACTATTCGAACTCTATGGATGTCCATGTTGCATACGCATGGATTTGAAGGCGTTTGACCGTCCGGACACTCACCGCCTCACCCGCGGCGCTAACGGCGAGCTTTACTGCGAGAATTCGAAATGGCAGAGCGCTTTTAATTTATCGTTTATATCATTGAGATATCGCACAAATAGTTCCGTAAAGAGATGGATGTATCTTTTCTTGCTTTTGTTTTGATACCGCGATGTGCTGAGCACGATTTGCAGAGCAACAATTCATGCCTAGGAGATGCTTTTGAAGTATAAATGAAGAATTGAAGGCACACTGTCATTTCAGATCCTCGTAGTAAAACTTGCCGCACTATGAAAACTTCCTTTCAGAAACGTTGGAGATTGATGTTGAATGTTTGAATGAGATGTTAGTATATTGAAGGTCTATGTCATACCAATATATTAATGCCAAAATTTTCAACTTAGTGCCATTGTTTCTAAAAATTATTCCCGAATATTAAACGCCCTCTTAAAAATAAAAATAATGACCGGATAAATGAAGAAAAAGAGCGAAGAGACAGTGACGAGTTGTTCAAGCTAAAAACGTAATTGTTCTGTCTATATTTATTACTTTATCTTGAAGTAAGTTTTTGGCCGATTTTTAGATATTGCGAATGCATGAAAAAATGCGACCATCAATGGATTACTGCGCAGAGGAAGAATTTAAGCACCGTAGGACGTGTTTACTCATAAAAACCCGTTCATTGCTCACGCTAAAGCTCAATTGCTAAAATGTACGGAAATTAGTCCAATTTCGGTCCAATAACTCCAATAAGATTACAGTGTACTTTGATTTCCTTGGCGAACGGGAGCAGCTTTCGCATAGACTAAGACACTAAACATAGACTAAAAAAAATCACATGTTGTCATTCCTCGAAAGAAGTAGTGTAAGTAAATTTTAATGCTGCAAAAATTCCCCTCGTGAATGATACTTTTACTGGACACAAGATGGGAATTTTAAATAGAAATTCCACTGATTTTTCTTCTGATTACGCGTAAAAATTTACAATTTTGGACAGGTATTACTTTGGTCATTCCCTCACAAAAAAAAAAAAAAAAAAAAAAAAAAAAAAAAAAAAAAAAATTCCCGCGTTGATTCCGCGACCATGATGTGGAGTTCTGTCCTTTCATCTAGGAAACAACAGTTTATTTTATTTAATTTTTTTTTAAAACAGTGCAGCAAAGAGCAAGTCTGTCCGAATACATGAGTTAAATTTTAACCGAGCGTCACATTGACAAACACTCATTGCAAAGCTTTCATCCTTACCCTGTCTATTGATCCATTTACTGTCTTTACATACGTAAAAGCTGCTTTCACAGCGCTCTCTGACGCCCTGCAACACCTAACCGCCATTGAACCCTGTCCTCCGCTAGCCTTTCAGGGCATCGTGGCACTCCGTTTAATATCTTTCCCGTATAATATTAGTCACGTTTTATAGCGCTTTTGAAGAAAGAATGAATAGTTTGGCAATTTAAAAAAATAAGAATATTGATAGCAATACGAATATTGATTAGAAGCAAAAATGGAATGACTTAAGTTACGAGGAACTGAGGCTGGAGTGGCGCTTGCTTACTCTTGTCTCGACGTCTATGTTTTCGATGATATTTTAGGCGGTCATGGAGGAGGAAAATGGAAGTTTCACTTACCTGCGGTTACGACAACGGAAACTGTCAAAAAGACGCAGAAGAGTGGAAAGCGGTCCATCTCGAAGGACGCGAAGCGCGTGGCGGCCGAGCGGAGGACATTGGCTGACTGTCGTGGCCGAATGGCCGAAACTCGGGCTGCCCGCCCGCTCGCGTGGCCCATTTGGCCGTCCCATCAAACCGCCGCGAGCGTTCGAGTCCGGTCTGGCCTCACCTTCCAGTAGCCCCGCCAATATAGTACGAGCTGTACGTCCAAAAAATTTCGGACTTTCTACATAGGGTGTTCTAAAAGTTCCCGGTCTTATGTTGCGATTCCGGAGCGAAGATAACAATGGAGAGTTTGTACGAAATTTGTCATTGCTTCATTTGAGAGTGTTTATAATGAGCTCAGTTTGAGGTATCATAATTTTTTCCTGTTATGGTAAATTGTGTATAGAAATAGATTCAAAAGTGAGGAAATGTGTCGTCTTGTGACGTCATCTGCCGACATTTATCTTGGAAACACACGTATTTTAACAGATTCGGTTATTTCGTCATAATCCCTCGAATAATGGCTCAATTTAAAAACCAAGAATATCCTAGACATTCAGTTCTCTTTGTAGTTTTATCCAAACGTTAACTTTACAAATTTTAGACACCTGCACATTTTCCATTGGTATGATCCAGTCCATTTAGTCTGGGGGGTCCGGAATGCCCTTAAGAATGTGAAATATGAAAAAAGTGCATGTGCATCTGCGTAGCTTCAATGATCACGAGAGGCGAACCCATAGGTCACGTAGAAACCCACGGCTTCTTCTTGGTTACTTGATATCGTAGGGTACAGGGTGTTACGGAATTTGCTGAGATTGCTGTAGTTTGACATGTGGACGTTGCACGGATGTGCTATTACTGAGAAATAAGCATGCATCCGCTAAAATGCCGTGCCGGGGTATAAATTTTCAAGCGTTACCTTTGAAACATTACACATTTGCAGGGAAGCTTGTGAATATTTTTCCTCTATTTTTTAAAAGAAATTGATGTACAAATTAATCTAAAGCAACCTGCAACATAACAAATTTAACGGCATAAAACTCACTCACTTACGAAAGGCTCTTTCTTTTGAAAATTTTCCCTGGGCAGGATTTTCTTGGCAGATTCAATTTGGGTTAAGAATCATGTATCAGAATTTTTAACTTCGTACCTTGTGTAACGGTCCATTGACACCCTCCCCCTTTCGCAAAAGAGGTGCACCTAAGGTGTACTCACACCTGCGACTATGTCTCTAAAATCCTAAATCCGACCATGTGCCTTCCTTTTGTTAGATTCGATTCGCTTTTGTGTCGTAAGGGCGTATCTCGATCTCCATAAGACTCCCAGAGAGCTCGGATTAATGTGTGAAACAGGGCTCACGTAGAAATTGAGGTACGCCTTTCCGCCAAAGGGGCGACGAGTTATCAGCGGAGACTTGATCGGCGAGGCAACACTGCCGTTTCGTGGTTCGGAGATGGATCCTCAATTCGCAGGCCATGCCAAAAGCCTAACGGGAAAGAAACAATAGCTCGTGACACTTCCACCATTGGAGTACTGACCAGTGACCACTCTCTCTAAATCCAAACCGGCAGTTTTGATAGCAAAAAAAAAACTGGAGAAACGGTCGAGTCGGGAGATCGAAGCCAGCGAGCAGCGCGTGAAAACGCGCCGCGCGCTGCTTCTTACTTTGAGAGCCTCAGGCATTATTACTGCCGTACTGATTGTGAGTAAGAACGCCGTATGACACATCAGGCGTTGCCAAAATTCCTTCGATAAATCAGGAATTTTCAGGAAACTTGCGAATATTTCCCCTCCGATTTGTCACAGGATTTCATTCGAAATTTGATCTGAAAAGTTTGAAAATTTAGTAGAAAAATATTCGAAACTTCCTTCAAAAATAAATATTTTCAAAGAAGAAATTTGGCAACATTTGAGTGCTTATACGGCGTTTTTACGCAGCACGGCAGATTAGGGTGCCTCCGTTTAGTGCACGTTTTGAACTCGGATCAGTAAGCTATACTAACTTAGTGGGAGGTTTCTTGCGCTCAAATCAGGTTATAGAATCATGGGCTTATAATTTTCGTCTGAAGTCGTCGCCAAAATTTAGCAACAACAATAATTAAACCAAAAAATCTGGGAGGTGTGCCACCAATTAGGGGTTTTTTTGGCAAAATACTTTATAGAATTGTTTTTCCCCTTAAATTTATAGAGCACACTTCTACAGTCGAGAGGTTAAACTCTTGGACGCACCTCTTATAACAAAAGTTATTTCACGGAAATTGCAAGATGATAAACGCACAATTGTCTGTAAGTCAGTTTCACATAATTTATTTTTCACTTTATGCGTCATGTTTGATTGCCTGCCAGCAAATAGTATAGCTTTCTGCTCCATTAAGTTTTCAAGAATGAGTTGGAATATTCTATGGACAAGCTCAAATAATGAAATCCATTTATTGCTTACTTAAATATCACAGTGCTTTGTAAACTCTACGGAAATGAATTATATTACACTCTTACGAATCTAAGTAACAAAAAATGTAACAAGTGCAAGCGTGCAATCGTGCATGTGCAACACGCGACGATTGTTTGGAAGTAAATCACATAAATTATGCCTTCGTTTTTTGCACGTAGGACAATGAATTGTGATTATTTGAAATACAGTGAGCGTTCATACGTTGAGTCCATGAGCTCATTGTTTGTCGTTACACGTTCAATTTTCAAGGCTTTTAATATTGAAATGCTTATTTCTGTCCTGAATTTCTATCTGGATTTATATTTCTGCGAGTCTCTCAAAGTAGTGGCACAAGAAGAGAAATGATCACGCAGCCAAATGTAATGAGCCCTGGAAATCGCATCTCTGATGCGTTCGCGATATTTTTCCCTGAAAGATAAAGAAGAATCAAATTAAATATTTACTTATCCAGTAAATAAATAAAATTATAAAGGGATCGGCTCAGATTGAAGGAGAAACTTAAACATTGCAATCCCGCTTTCAATTTGATTCTTACTATTCACATTTTACACAATTTCTTCATAGGTGCCTTAGAGCCATCGGGTGCTTTCGAGCCTATACAATTTTCTTTACTACTACTATCAGCTTCCAACATAATAAAATGGTTGATAAAGGCTGTTAAGAGAAAGCTTCGAGCGTGGAAAGAATCACGAGAATTAAGGTGCATTAAATAAAAAATGTGACTCATTGTTAGTAAAAAACTAAGAGACTGCGCTGCGCGGTTGAATCCCCCCCCCCCCGCCTCCTCCGAAGCGCTTCGCGCTCCAGACATGATGCGTTATGCGTGACATTTTATAGTAAGATATGGTTATTTATGTAATAAGTAAAATTTAGTTGACCTCTTTGTAGACATTGATACACATTTTTAAGAGCAGCCCGAGACAATGGTAACAGTATAGAAAAACAGGGGACAAAAACGGGAAACAAGGCTAAAATACACAATTAATAAAAATCGAGACGTTTCGACTCAAAACTGACTCAGGTCCCGGCCACCACCACGTAGAGCTCAGGTTTGATCGTTTTTTTTTTTTTAATTTTGTATTGTTTTTCGAAAATTGAAATCGTTTTTGTATTGTTTTTTGAAAATGACTCAATTTTGATTCGAAACGTCTCGGTTTTTATTGATTGTGTATTTAAGCCTTGATTCCCGTTTTTCCCCCTTGCTTTTCTACTGTTTATAGATTTGTATTCGGGGATATAGTCAGTTTATTTTGGTGATCAGACTGCGTTAATAGTTGAATAGGGCACAGGAAGTGATAGAATTGACTCACATTTATCGGCCAAGATCCTGTGGCAGCAACACAAAACGAGACGAGCAAAATCACCGCAGTGGGCCACAACTGTTCGGCACAGCGGCCTTGAATGAGGCCGTACATAACATGTATGCGGAACGTACGGAAACACCTCTGAAAAAGAGTTGAGAAATATTTTCGTGAGTACGAAAAAAAAACAACCCTATTGTAAACATCTATTCTATCGTTTCAAAACCTTGATAACCAATTCAACATTATGCTCCAAGAAATGCTCAAAATGCAATGTCCTAAATTGAAATAATTTTTTTTTCATTTGAAAAAAAAATTTCCGAGGTAAAAGATTATTTTTAAACTTTTTGAAGGGATTTTTTTCGGAGTGAGAAAAATATTTCTCAACGCAAATAAAAAAATTTTTATTTAAGGAATTGAAATTTAATTCTTTGTCGATGACAAAAATTCTCTTTGAATTAAAAAAAAAAAAAAAAAAAAAAAAAAAAAAAAAAAAAAACTTACGAGAGTTCAAGAAAATCTGTTATCAGACGGTTTTTTTTCTAGAAAAATTCTCTCCTTCAAAAACCGTCCCCCCTCAGAAACCTACTTGGCACCCGTCACGTGTAGCGCTAACGCATTTTTCTTGCATATCTTTCATCTCCCTTACTCCCCCGTTTTCGCGCTCACTCTAGGAATCCAAAATTTAAGCCACGACCAAGCTTCACTTACTCGTAGGCGTGATCAGTTGACCGCATCTTTCTTTATATGTGTTTTAATCACGCTGCGGCAATTAGGAGGATGGAGTGATAACGTCTTTTAGAGGGCCGCATGCAGCTTCTCCGGGCCCTGGAAAGGGAATATACCTCGGTGATAGACATCCTTCCTTTTAGGGCTCCCGAGGGAAATTGTAATACTTATGTAACGATTCCAAATATATTTCACAATTTTTCCCGCAAAGTCAAGACTATTCCTTGCTCTCCTACTTCAACGCTATTTTATCCTTAGTGCTGTATGTTGAAGTACAGCCGACACACGTGACAGCCCCTCCAAAGGCATTTGAAGGATTTTGCTAAGTAAGAACGAAGCATATCTTCCTTTTTTGATATTGCGATGAATTTTTGGGTAACAACAGCTCGAAACTGCTCCCGAAACGACTTAATTTTTTCAAATTTTCCCGAGAAGACCTCTCGAATCCCCTTTGGAGCTAGGGAGGTCTCCCAACCCCTCCTTTTGAGCTAAAGTCCTACACGTCCCCCATGGTGGGTTGTGCTCCATTTGTGCCCCCTAACCCCCCAAATGAGACACCCTCTGCTCCCTCCACCCCCACAAAAAGCCAATAGACCCGCTCATATGTCCGTCCTGTGAATTGCTCTCTACGTAAGATTTTTGGAAGAAAATTACTTTTCTCTTTAGTTGAGATCTTGTCTAATGACCCATTGTGAAATCTGCTTATTGGTTTTTTTCATACCTACTTTACTAAAACCGAAAAAATGATAACCGTTTCCAAAAATTTGACAATGAAAGCATGTAGTGTTTTATTTTTTGAGGAAGTGAGATACTAGGTTCTAACCATGGAATTTCCGATCACAACAACAGTGATCACTGATGGCGTCCGGCGAGGCGCAGTAAGCGAGATCGCTGCTAGAGCAGTTTTTGCAACCCATCCCGACCACTGAAAAGAAAACAGAAACAGACGCATTGTTGAAAATATTAGCTTTTTGTTTAGGATTCTTTTCTTCGTTCCAAACGATAGATTGGGACCATCCAAATAAAATAGTGAAGAATAGGGAAATTTTTCTGTGGATCGGAAAGCATCTCTAGACCTCGTTTTAAGATCGTTAAAATATTCATGAAACGTTAATAATATTACGTTTGAATAAAATCCTGCAATATTTATTTTAAAAAGTAAAATTGATCAGACAGGATCTGCGAAAAACATAATTATTATTCCTTAGCAGTTTTTTAGAGTTTTTGAAAAGCGCTTTTTAAGGGTCATCGCTGCTAAGGCTGAAAGTGTGGAAGTAAAATGGTAAAATTTCACAGAATTTGATCTGGTTGTAAACTGAAAATGATAGCAGTCTTTGATTCCACTTACTCAGTTCAGGTGTCAAGGTCCTTGCGGCTGCTTTGGCATCTTCTTCTGTCACCTTATGCTCAACGCCGAGGTTAGAGGCCGTGGTTCCAGTGTTTATCGCCACGAAAACAATGAGACAGGTGAATGTAATCGATAAGGATCTTACGGTCATTTCACAGATTCATCTTGACAGACACCTCAAGGAGCTGCACCCTTATAGAACAGCTTCACATGACTGGCGCAATCTTAAACACTACACTGCAAAAAAAGCACATACAATGCGTTATTCAGGACATGGAAAGAATAACTGGAACAGAATGGCAGAAGCAAGGCTGCCAAGAGGATGCATGATTGGGTTCTCCTGGGAGGAGACGAAGAGAACTACCCAATAAAAAAATGGCGACTGGGGGTTTTACAAGAAATGAGGAAGCACCAACTCCTGGAAGAGGTTTGGGAGGATAGGGGTCTTTGGTGGTTAGGTATCGCAGAACGCCAGAGAGGGTCGCGAAAATGGCAAAATGTGTATGAAAATTGATCCTTTACAGGTACTTTATATGCGGAAAGAATGCACTGAAAAATGTGAGGAAAAAATGCACTGAAAAATGTGAGGAAAAAAATTCACACGTGCCTCAGAAAATGCGTGTTTTATCGAAAGAATTTGGCCGGCGATGACCGATTTGGATATGGCATGCTTCCTTAGCACGGCAGAATAGGTCCTGGGTTCGAATCCCAGCACGTTGTTTTCTGGACGAAATAACTTATCTTTATTCGAGGGTTGCGAAATTTACTCACAAATTTTCTATTTGTTCACCCGAAAATGACAGCGCAATTTCTGTTCAAAAATTTGCTAATCTTTGACGATAATCCATGGAAAAAAATGAAAAGTTTGAAAATAATGTTCCCAATCATTTCCGAATATATTAATAATTGTGAAAAAGAAGCCAACGTTGAAATGTAATGAAGTTCTTTCCTCCAGTAAACGACGAGTACACGCACATTTCTATGTAGCATTTCTTCTATGCAGCACATTTCTATGTAGCAATTTGAGTGGCAACAAATTTTTTACAAATTATTATTCCGTGTCTCTGCAGAAACGGATTTCACTTGGTCAAACTCCTGAATATGTGGAGAGCCTGGAGCATAGATGTGTCTATGTCTTCAGATATTTAGGGCAAATGAACTGAAAACATACTGCCGTGCTACATGCTACACTGCGACGGAAAAACGCCGTAAGAGCCTTCAGGCGTTGCAAAATTTCTGTCTATGACGTAAGAATTTTGAAGGAAACTGCTGGATGGTTTTTTTCCAATTTTGCAGAGAATTACACTCGCAATTTGATTTAAACTTTGTGAAAAATTCAAGGAAGCGAATTTTCATAACACTCCTCAAAAATTACTGTTTCATTAGGGGAAATTTGGCAGCTCCTGAAGGCTCTTACGGCGTTTTCCCTTACTGCCGTACTGAGGAGGAAAGCCGTATGAACATTCGAGAGTTGCCAAATTTCTCTCGATAAAATATGTATTTTAGATGATATTCATATACATTTTTCCTTGAAATTTTTCGATATTTAAGATTAAATTGCGCACAAAATATCTAAAATTTTTAGAAAAAAATATTCACAAATTTCCCAGTAATTTCGGTTCTTATCGAAGGCAACTTGGCAGCGTCTGAAGGCTTATACGGTGTTTTTCCTCAGCACGGCCTTGTACGTGGATGTTGCGTTGGTTCCTACCGGAGTGCAAGGCAACAGGAAGAAAAAAAAACATATCTCTCGATTCTTACCGGCGATCAGTGAGTAGCTTGCAGAGTCTACTACGGAGTTTCAGTCTCCGTTCCGATTTAGGACCCGGGGGATCCGGGGATGACTGAGACCCGGGCGCTCGGTCGGGGAAACCGGAACGTAGTCGCCGTAGCGCGCGGCGAGTCTGTTNGGGGGGGGGGGGTGGCGGTTCGTTGGGGCACCGGGAAAAGTAGACGCGGGCCTTCGGATTCGGGCGCGAAAAAAACGGAACTTGGGCGGCGCGCGCCGGGCCCAGCGATTTTGATCCGGATGCGAGCGCTGCGACCGCCGCGAACGTAACTGACGATTACGCTGCATGAAAAGCGAGAACGCGGATTCGACACCGTTTCCCTCCATCGAGCCACGGTTGCCAGGCCGCGCCGGGAAAACGAACACTAGTCGAACCACGGGAATCGTGCCGGAATAAGAAGAAGGACCGGCAAGGAAATGGAAAAATTTAACATAACTGAGATGAGCAGAAAGGATCCGGTGCGGACCCACTCCATGTCCGTCAAGAGTTCTAGGATCTGGAACTTTTTTGTTTCAATTTCTCGCACTCCATGACCGTCAAAAGTTCCGGGATTTTTTTAAGATTTTTTCAAAAGTTCCGGAAAATGCAAAAGATCCGGAACATTTTGGGAATTTCATAAGTTTCGGGAAAAATTCAGGAAGATCTCAAAAGTTCCAGGAAATGGGAGCATTGAAAGGATCCAGTGGTCCCATTCCATGTCCGTCAAAAGGTCCGGGATTCGGAACTTTCTTTTTCCAATTTCTCGCACTCCGTGATCGTTGAAAGTTCCGGGATTCTTTCAAGATTTTTTCAAAAGGTCCGGAAAAATCGAAAGATCCGGAACATTTTGGGAATTTCAAAAGTTACGGGAAAAATTCAGGAAAATCTCAAAAGTTCCGGGAAATGGGAGCACTGAAATGATCCGTTACGAGAGCTGAGGAACAATGCACCGAACTGATATTTCGGGAAAAATGAGTCAGCGACTTTGCAGTATCAAAAGCGTGCACTGATGTCTTCAGCTTTTTCCAATTCCGTATGAGAGCGCTGTAATGACGCTGTATTGTATAAAAAAATTGCAAATCTGACCTCAAAATTATAAAAGAGGCGTATTGCTTTCTTCGTCCTGCAAACTGGTCCGTTGGCAGATACGTGGTATTGTTCCTTAGCCGTTGATAAACAAGTTGATACTCAGTGGCTCGAGTTGACAAAAACGCATCAAGTCGCATTTTCGACCAAAAAAGCTGGACGAATAATTTTTACTTCTTGAGGTTTCCGAATTTGATAATGGATTTGAGCTGAATTTTTTTTTTTTATTAATATTATCTCCTTAAGTCAAGGCGACTCGCGTTTTTCGTTGCGCCTACTTTTCTTCCCTTGCGTTAAAGTCTCTGAAATGGTGCCTGCATTTTACCGTCTCTGCGATCCTTATTCGTATGGTTCAGCATGAGCAAATTTTTAAATAACAATGTCTTATTGCGGCAAACAACTCCTGTTTGTTGGCACGCTGATTTTTCTGCGCTGTTTTAAAGTCTCTGCAGTGATTCCTTCACTTTGGTCAGATTTAAAAAATTAAACTAAAGCTTAGAGTGCACTGAGTTCAACGGTATAATTTGTCATTTTTATGTATTGTAGGTAAGGTGTTTCGAAAAAAACTTTTTTTTACCTTTGATCCACAGAAAATTCCTGGTGCTACTGGACCTCAGCAACATGAATATGGGTCAAATTTTGGGCAGACATATACCCTCTAAACTTGCGTGTTCCCCTTTAGTGCGCCCCCAAGTTAGAATCATGGCAACTTAATTCACATCGGATAAGGGTGAACGAAGCATTTTAATTAAATAACCACCAAAAAATGTATTTGATGTAAATATACGATTGGAACAAATAACTCCTAAAAATCAGCCCATTTTTCAAAAAGGGGGGGGGCATGGGATCCACGTAGAATTTGACCCATATTCATGTTGCTGAGGTCCCGCAGCACCAGGAATTTTGAGTAGAGCGAAGGTTTTAAAAAAGAAAACTTATTTTTGCATCACTCTAATCAATGGTTTGAGAGAAAATTAACAGGATACTTTACCAGATGACCCTCGAATGTAGCTTGATTGTTGAGGGCGTATCCCCTAGTTGAAATGCATATAAAAGGAAGTATTTGAACTAAATTCATTTGCAATTTTAACGTGTTAAATCATTGAATAAGACTTCACGCACGCTGGGCTTGTCGATTTCCTTTCACATTTTTGCAGTGGTGAATGCATAGCTGAAGTGCGCTACAGCTAGAATTGTATATAGAAAATGGGTAATTTTATAGGAGGATTATGATAAACAAGAGGTTAGAAATGAAAACAAAATACTATGAACTATGCAAAACGATTATTCTGATATCAGAACTTGGCTGTTTTGAAAACGCCTTCAAATGCGGCGTGATACCTCACGCATTCCGGAGAGTTCAATTAGTTGTATCATTGCGCCTTAGAAATGCGACGGAAGATTTAAGTGGAGATAGCCTTCATGCACGCTGGGCTTGTCGATTTCCTCTGAAATTTTTGCAATTGAAAATGCACAGCTGAAGTGCGCTCCAGCTAGAATTGTATTTACAAATGGGTGGTTTTTCTACGAGGATTAAAAATAAACAATTGGCACGGAAAATAACAAAAGAACATGAACTATGCAAAACGTTAATCCGGATATCGGAACTTGGCTGTTTTGAAAACGCCTTCAAATGCGGCGTGATACCTCACACATTCTGGAGAGTTCAAATAGCTGTATCATTGCGCCTTAGAAATGCGCCGGAAGATTACAATTGAAAAAGCCTTCATGCAAGCTGGCCTTTTCGATTTCCGTTATCATTTTTGGGTGGTTCAGCGGGTGGTTATAATGGACAGATGAAGTGAGTAATAGACTAATCAACGGCAATTCACGAGGGATCGTATAGTCAGTTCATAATTTTCTCCTTTGGTCTACAACAATCACCCACTTCAACCAATGGGATCGCTCTATTTTCCCTATGTCTTCTTTGTCTATCGCTTTGTCTATCGATTTCAATAATCAGCCCACCGACCTGCGAAGTTACTCATTTATATTACCAATGCAACTTGTCCAGGTAGCTTTTTTACTCGCATAGATTCACGCATGCCCACCTATGCGTGTGGTAGAATTAGTGTCATTATGTACATCTTTGGAGACTTAAACGCCGGGAGTAAGAAAGTAAGCGACAATTTCAAAATTGCAATGATCACTTCAGACTAAAATTGAAGACTTCAAGCCAAAAATGTGTTGCGATTTTTGAAAAGTTTTAAGAATTTACAGCTCATAGTGACGTTTCATTAAAATATTTCATAGAGAATGAAATATTTTTACGTTTTGACAGTCATTCAAAAGTTCAATTGTTTTCCGAGTTTTTTGATGACGATTCCTTTTTAAGACAGGTACCTACCAATTTTTGATAATTTTGAGGGTGCCAAGATAGCAATCTGAGCCACTTCCGCCATCTTTGAGTTTTGAAATTCAAAACTTACGGAAAATTCAACCTAAAAGTGACAAACATCCACTGCCACCATGTCTCACAAAAATGAATCAAACAGGATCCGAGATAGCATTTTAGGCCGCATCCAGTATATTGGATTTTTAAATTATGAAAATTTGAGTTGGAATTCAAGGTTTCCGTCGAAAAATGCCACCTTGTACCGAGTTTTAAGAAACGTCCTGGAGTGTACTGACGGCGGCAATCGTGATCTTCTGCCATCAAGTCGAGGCGAAACTCTTGAAGGCGCTCTGAGCAACTATATCACCTCGGAAGTATTGCACAGTATCAGACGAAATTGAAGGCGCACTAACGTAGGCAACTTGACTGGTAGTGTTTTTCGTACGATATGCGACTCTTGTTCGATCAATTTTTTTGAAACTCAGAACCACGTGGTATTTTTTGACGGATAACCTGAATTTTAACTAAAATTTTCATAATTCAAAAATTCAAGATAGTGAATGTGGTCTAAGATGCTATCTTGGCACCTGTTCGATTCATTTTTGTGAGATTTGGGCAATGGATGTTTTTCACGTAGAGGTCGAATTTTCATTCAAAATTTTAAAATTCAAAAGTCGGAGATGGCGGATGTGGCCGAGAATGCTATCTTGGTGCCTTCGAAATTATCCGACTTTGAAAAAGAGGTATATATCCTTTTTAAGTTCAGTTTCAAATCGATGTACTCTCAGCTAACTTAAACCTCGATATCGGCTCGCTCTTCAACCGTTATGAAATGAATCTGTTTGTTTTGTTTGTATTCTTTTTTTTTTTTTTTTTAAATTATTCATGTATTTATTTTTATTTCATTTCCAACAAGAGTCGCATATCGCACGATCCATAGGACTCTACGGATGCCAGTGAATTTACAAACGTTAGTGCGCCTTCAATTCCGTCTGATACTGTGCAATACTTCCGAGGTGGTATAGTTGCTCAGAGCGCCTTCAAGAGTATCGACTTGACTTGATGGCGGAAGATCACGATTGCCGCTGATATTACACTCCAACGCGTGCGCAGTTACACATTTTCTCATTACCGACGGCGAGATAAAAAACATCTTTACCTCGATTTGCGACGTTGCAACTTTTCCACTGCCTATTTTGAATGAGTAAAAGAACATAAAAACTTTAAAATCTGCCGTAATTTTTCCGAGATGTGACAAAATACATTATTTGGATTACATTTTGCAATAAGGAACCACTATCTCTGGCTCTCCCATCAAAGCACATATCTGATCTTCGTAGGGAAACCAATGGCATGTTGTTTCTAAAATGGGCCAAAAATAGTGGTTTCTTATTGCAAAATGTAATCCATTTGAATGTGCTGCTATCGAGCTGATCATAACAGTGATTGTCACTTACTACGTTACGGTGCCTCTTCGGGCCCATTTACGTCCAGAGTTATAACATTTCGGGTCTGTTTTTGTTCGTTCGAGGATTCCTAACTACCACTTCTTATTCTCCTGTTTAATTTAAGCATAAAGTTTAGACATTCGACTGAAATGAAACATTCAAATTCAACAGTCATTGTTATTATCAGCTCGCTAGCAGCACATTCAAATAATGCTTTTTGTCATAACTCGGAAAAATTACCTACGGCAGATTTTATGTGTTCGCGTTCTTCTACCCGTTCAAAATAGGCAGTGTAAAAGTTGCAAATTGTGGTATGTATGTATTTCATCTCTCCGTCGATGATGAAAAAATGTGTAAATCCACATGTTCTGGGGTGTAATGTCGGCGGCAGTCGTGATCTTCTGCCATCAAGTCGAGGCGATACGCTTGAAGGCGCTCTGAGCAACTATTCCACCTCGGAAGTATTGCACGGTAGCAGACGAAAATGAAGGCGCACTAACTTAAGCAAATTGACTGGTAGCGTTTATCGTACGATCTGCGACTCCTGTTCGCTCGATTTTTTTAAAACTCGGTACCAGGTGGCATTTTTTGACGGAAAACCTGATACAATATAAACTAGGCATGTTCCGATTATCGATTCATAATAATTAGTCGAGCGCATAATAATCGATTACAGTAATCTATTTACAATTATCCGATTAATCGTCTAATCGATTGTTTGTTTCCGATTAATCAGCAATTTGAGATTATGTTAAAAAAAAACGTGTGCCAGCTCCAAAAAATCTAACATTCAAAAGATTTTAGTGGTCAATCTAGCCATTTTTAGCACTTTTCGAAAACAGCGATTAATTATCGATTATCGATTAATCGATTATTTCGCTGTCAATTGATCTCTCTCTCCCTCTCTTGTTTTTACAGCTTTTATCCCAATTTTTGTGTCATTGTTTAATGTCTTGACCGATTAGCTACATAGTTCGATTACCGATTATCGATCATTCGATTATTTAAATAATTGAGCATGCCAACGATAGATAAATACGGCAAAGGGAAAATGAAGCAATCCTGTTGGTGGAAGCGCGCAGGTGGTTGCGATGGACAAAAAAGACAAGCAACGAACCGAAACTTACGTGGGACCTTATAGTTAGTCCATCAGTTTCCTCCTTAATCTATAGCAGTCACCCGTTTCAACCAATGGGATCGATTCATTTTATACCTCATACCTCACGCATTCCGGAGAGTTCAAATAGTTGTATCATTGCGCCGTAAGAATGTGACGGAAGATTTAAAAGGAGATAGCCTCCATCGACGCTGGGCTTGTCGATTTCCTCTAAAATGTTTGCAGTGGTGAATACATAGCTGAAGTGTGCTTCAGCTACAATTGTATTTAGCAAATGGGTGGTTTGTTATAGGAGGATTTTAATGAAACAAGTCGTTAGAAATGGAAACAAAAGAACATGAACTATGCAAAACGATAGTCTGGGTATCGGAACTTGGCTGTTTTGAAAACGCCTTCAAATGCGGCGTGATACCTCACGCATTCCGGAGAGTTCAAATAGTTGTATCATTGAGCCGTACGAATGTGACGGAAGATTTAAATCGAAATAGCCTTCGTTCAGGCTCACCACATCCAATCTCGAGCCCTGGTACCAGTTTTAAGGTCCGGGCCCCAAGCACGGAGGGGGGGGGGGCGAGGGGCATTCCCCGATAAATTTTAGAATTTATAAGACTAATCGGACGCATTTTGAAGCTTCCATGAAAAATTTTTCCATCAATTTCTGCGGAATAATTATGTTTTTTTTATACTTTCAGCACAAAATACTTGCGAATTATTGCATTCAAAACATCTGGAAAATTTTTATTTCTTTAGGGGGGGGGGGGCATATGATACTATTTTCAGTTCCATGAGGGCCAGGCCCCCCTGGACTCCCCCTTTGTTTGTCTATGGCAAGGGAGTTGAGTCATGAGCCACTGAAGTCGAGGATGCCCAGACTGGAGACTCTTAGCATCTGGACGGAAGAAAATGAAACGCAGTCACTAAAAATATCCCTCTGTAATGAAAATCTTGAAAATAGATAGAAATTTCCCAAGAAGTATACTTCTTTGAAAATTTATGAAGATTTCTACAGTGCCCCAGCGTGTTTCTGAAAATCTACTGACCTTTTGCGAAATTTTTAGGGTAAATTTTTCACTTTTTCTTACGAAACATGGGTTGCATGTGAATTCGTTGTAGTTTTTCACGGGTAACACGGGCCCCCTCCGGGGCCCGGGCCCCGATACCAGGGACCCAGTGTGGCGGGCTTGAATAAGATATTCGTACATTAAGATTTTTAAAAAAATATTAAATTTTAACACTTTCCACCTTTAAACTTGTCTTATTTTAAACTTTCTTTTGAAACTAGCCTCTTATTGTCACAAAGTTCATCTGCCGAAATATCTCAACTTATCGCTCTATCGGTAAGTTTAATTTCAGATTTTCTATCACATCAATTCGAATGCAACTTTTTGGATTTCGGAAAATGTAAAGAGAAGTAAGGCACTTTTACGAGTTGATTCGCATCAATAATTTCATTTGAGATCTCAGCTACACCCGCAAATCGACGGTGAACCTACCAGATCACGTATCTCGTTTGCCGTGTTTAAAAATCTCCGCTTCCATTTTATGTTTGTAAGGAGAACGAAGCAATATCATACCTAGTAGTTTTACAGGGTTTTCTTCGTACAGAAATAATACATCTCGTAAATTTTCAAGAATTGACATCGATCAGTTTTCCATATAAAAAATAAAGTGACAGTAAGTCTGAACGTCGCAAACCGAGATATGGGTGGCAAGTCATTTTTCCTAAAACATTTTTTCCTACTGCAATTTTTCCTAATACTTTTTTCCTACTCGTTTTTTGTTCCATCACAATTAGTCCTACGAGTGAGATATCCTACTGGCAGTACTGGCTTTTTTCCTAGGGGCATTTGTCCTAAATTCAATTTTAAAACTGGGGGAGCGAGAAAGTAAAAAAACAACATAGGTACCTTACAAGTTAAAGTTGTGGCCGCATACCCGTAAGTAGTGGAGCTTCATCCTCCTCCTTATTTATATTCGGCTCGCTGAGAAAACTTTACTCTTTCTGCAACATTTCCCTCTACTCTACACATGTTTACGTTTCAATTATTATTGGATTATTAGGACAAATATCCTTAGGAAAAAAGCCAGTGGGACATCTCACTCGTAGGACTTACTGTAATGGGACAAAAAACGAGTAGGAAAAAAGTATTAGGAAAACCTGATGTAGGAAAAAAAAAAATTAGGAAAAATGACCTAGCACCGAGATATGTGGCCTGATGGTTTCACCGTGGAACGATGTCTATAATGAATTAAAATGAAAACGAAGGTCGTTGGGACAAACAATTTACTTTATTAATCTTTAAAACACAATTAATAACTATTAACCTAACTATCCTGAGAAAATTCTGCGGATCACAGAGAAGTAAAATTGCACGGGTTCAAGAGATGAATTGAAAGTTAACCCTTTCAGATAATCTTAAGTATAAATGGTGAAATTAATTATGAATTCACGAAGCACTTTGCAAATTTTCAAAAAAAGTAGAGGCACCCTGTGCAATAATCTCAGGCTATCAAAATTAATGTGTTATAAAGCCTGTTCAGATTCTGTTAAGGCCTAATGTTGGTTTGAGATCTAGTTTTTTTGAGCCTC
The DNA here is from genome assembly GCF_001854935.1 of Bemisia tabaci. NCBI lineage: Eukaryota > Metazoa > Arthropoda > Insecta > Hemiptera > Aleyrodidae > Bemisia > Bemisia tabaci. Next base: position 4,129,814 of record NW_017566728.1, read on the forward strand.
TACTGATTAAATAAAAAGAATAGTGTCAATGATTTGGTTCTCCATGGGAATTACCAGCAGATCGGGCTATGAATTTGTTATGTTTTGCCGTGTTCTTGTATGGCCGATATGACTAGAAGTTCCGATTTTGTAAGCTAGAGTTTTTTTCTGATCACAGATTGTTGCTCCTTTGACGTAAGGGCGAATTTCTATTTTAACATTAGCCCCGGAAAACAATGAGTTGTACGTTGCACGGGGCTCACGTAGAAATTGATGTATGCACCTCAGAGGAGCGACGATATGGACAAGACTGTAATTGGTAATCATGTTCGACCTACGCGACTCTAATTCTAAATGTTTGAAACATTGACCCACTTATCGCACAGATCGGAGCCATTTTTACTTAAATTTTGATTTCCTTTTTTTTCAAGTCTTAGAAAGAGGGAGGCAGGGGTCACAAGCCGCGGTTTACCGAGCGACTCCCTCAATTGCGCCTAAGTTTAGGTTTTTTCCTCTTCGTAATTATTCATCTCGTGTTGTACTCAGAACAAAGGCTATTTTACACTTGAGATATAGTAAGATGTTTCTACCTGTAATTAAATCTGATGCGTGCTTAGTATCGGGGCCTTTTGCACACTTTTTTTCAAGTTCATTTCCGGAGAGCACGCACAAATGAGAATGCGCTTGTCTACGTTTTATTCAATGAAATCGCAGGTAAGCAAAAGACTTTGGAAGTCACCAAAAATCCAACTACGTTTCAAACGGGAGAAAATAAAGCCAGCATATTTCATAACGTTACAAGGAGCATTAACCTCTGGGAATCCTTTCACCCACGTTCCTTCATTTTACCTCTGGGTCAAGATTGTGACGAAAGGTAATGTTTCTCAACCGGACTCGCAATATTATCATTTTTTAAATTGATTTTTCTCGTCGTTTGCTCGAAATGGAAACATTTTTTCTTCATTTAAATCGCACGGCGGGCACGTCAATATTGGAGCTAATGTGTTTGAAACGATAAGTCGTCGCCTCATATCACGTTATAAGCTTCAGGTCAGTGAGGAACGTCTTTTTCACGACCTCAACTTTAAGCCTCGTTTCCCAGTGACAAAAGAAATAGTTTTGAGCTTTTCAGGCTCGGGAAAGCGTCTCTCGCAAAAATGTACTGTTGAGACACTTTTTTCAAGGCAATCCCTGAATCTCACGACAGTCCTATTTCTTCCTAGGCCAACGATCATAGGTGACCGCTCTCTAAAAGCTCGACAGAGCTCTCGGACATGGCAAAGGTGTTGCCTATCTGAATTTTATCAACTTTTGCTCGATGAGGGGTCAGGTCACTTTGCGGTGTCATTCCTGCTTTCAGGCGCTGCAATCAAAAGGAAAATTTGATATTAATCTTGTATATCAGCAGATTTACAAGAAGAAAGAAAAATCACTGAAAAATGTGGCCCAAATTGTATTTAACAAGGTGGTAAAAAAGTGCTGCAAAATAATGTGGACCGAGCATTATTTTATCAACTTGTTTAACACATTTACTAAGCCGCAGTAACGCCCATTATTAATTTAAACAAATTAATAATTCAAGAGGCTCAAGACAGCAAACAGTCTCATACGGCGTGCATCACTGCGCTGTCAGGACAAGACAAGCCACAGTGCCTTCAAATTTTACAGCATGCAATACGGACATCCCCTAAACTCAAATGGTTGTATCCATGCTCCGACCTTGGTCGTACCCTGTTCGTATCTTTTGTGCAGTATTTGTCTACCTATGTATGTAGTTCATTCTAAATTCGGCGATTCTTTTCTCTCGCAAAAAGTTTTTTTTTTTTTTTTTTTTTTTTTTTTTTTTTACAAAAAAATAGAAAAATAATATCCGAATATAACTGAAGCTTATTTTATTACTCTTCCTGGAAAAGAGTTAACTGATAAGTATGGTTGTGTTTTTTGTATGGAGAACTTTAAAATTAATTCGCTTTCTTAATAGTATTGAAAATTGAGTGTTTCAGACTAATATGTAGCTTTTCATCGTTTCGTTTGGTTTTACTAGTTTCGACTTTCTCTCAAGGGGCACTGACGGTGTGGTGTCACTGCTATGATCCAAACCGAAATGATCCATAGGATTTTAACGGAGGTCCCCCTCAGCGCGGTATCACGTTTAAAACAGTCCACGAGGTGGGCGACATAATAAAAAAATAATTTCAAAGTTTGTACATACCTGAGATAGAGTTCCGGGCGTTTTGGCAAGGAAATACAGCGCATAGAGGGGAATCCATACCATGGATATGAAGCAGAGCGACAGACCAAACCACTCTCCCCACGCTGGATATTCATAATAATCGCCGTACTTTAGTGGGGTGTATGTCAGCAAATAGAAAATCAAAATTCCCTAGAACAAACGTGAAAATTAAAAACATGAAATACACGTTTGAACGTTTCGTTCCCTCCGTTGTTAGGAGTGAACTGTTTACTCTGAGTCAAATTCGGCGGTTATAAAGAAAGAGTGGGCAATTTTACGAAAAGTGTCTAATTTCAGTCATGAACCTTTCATTTTTTCTGTGATTAATCTTCTAACATTTTATCTGACATATTGGAAAATAAGTGCTTTTAATGAATTCTGGAATTAATTTTGTATAAGTTACTGTATTAAGCTTCATATTCAGATTTTACTGCTTAAAACGTCATGCCCGTTACTGTCATGATTGGTAGGTTACAATGTTTACAGCTTCATGACTTTTTTTGGCCACATAAATTGTTCCAATTTCTGAACTACTTTCATAAAAAACACCAGCAGTTGAGGAAACAATGTATTTGATTTTTAAAAAATGTGTTTTTAACCCGAAATATTTCGGAAATATGCTATCATCGACATCACGACTGGTTTCATAAATATTTTGGCGGATCATAATTTGATTATAAATCTTGCTCTCACATTTTGATTTTTCATAAAAAAAGAAAGAAATCTGCCCGTAAGAGATTTTCTCGAGTTACTCAGTTTCTTTAGTCACTGCTCTGTTTTACTGAAAAGCTTCAGTTATATAGGTATATTTTCATATAGGTATCTTATTAGTAAATAATAAGAGAAAATTCAGCCTTGATACCTTTTTTATAAATTTATTCTCCTACGAGGCCTTTCGATTACAAACAATCATCATTAGGCAGGACACTACATCACATATTATATTGGTCACTCATGTTTGTTTTATCAACAAACAAAAGTATACCAAAACATAAAAGAAACATCATACTTAAAACTCGACAGTATATATAATAAGGTCAATAATACGATATATAATAATAGCTAAATAATCGAAACGTAAGAATAGAGGGCAAATGAAGTAAAGATCAGTACAATCAGATGAGTGATCAGTGATGGAGAATAAACTTAAATATTCTCTTGTTACTGCTCTGTTTGGTTGCACGGCAGAATTCTCGGAGTTGCGGCCATAATTTAATTATTTATTTGTTTAAGCTGTGTCTGTCCCGTCCAAGATAAGCAAGTTTCTCGTTTAATTCGCGTTTCCCGTCACTCGAGTCACCGTGGCTAATTAGCTGCATGTTAATTTTGGCCCGGGCGCGTAAAGGGCTCTAGATGCTGTTTTGTCTACGCTGTGGTCGGGGGGCTCAGTAATGTCAGGGAAGATGAAAAACAGGGATTAGTACAAAATGTAGAGCCTCAATTGCTCACCACCATGACAGCCGGTGCCAAGACGGTCCAACAGATCCGCATGCAAATACTTGGCCGGAATCCCATCATTTCTTCGACGCAGGAGCAGAACTTGTCCGTCCCGAAGATCCACGAGATGGCGATCGTCTGAAAGAAGCACACCCATAGCAGGGATATCCCCGAAGCAGCGTAGAAGTCCATCAGCTGGAATAGGTACATTCCGTTCTGGAACCACAGAAATCACTTATTCTAAAATAATGGTACTCGATCAACAGTAATTCACAACAGTAATTACAGATGCTACAGAGGTGCAGTGGTGTGGCTAGGAATTCTTTACGGGACCCTCCCCCC